>VMDO01026272.1:0-26983 GCA_007922755.1 Pedetes capensis | reverse complement strand
ACACAAGTACATTGTTTAACAATTATAAATGCTAAGAATTTGGTTAAAAACTGATTATTGATTGACATGATATATTACTTGTACTAAGAAATAACTTGACCCAAAACACATTTTATGTTTGCTTTGAATATTTTTTTTAAATACCTGAAAGTTGTATTTGTCATAACTGGAAACAAAATTATCCTAGTTGTTTTAAAACATATTCTTGGGTACTCTATTTGTATATCTTTCATGCTCTGAAGGTTAATCTAAACTGTCATGTTTTAGAATATTCAAGAAAAGAAATAACTACTTTTATACCAGCCTTTTAAATTTCATGGTTTTAGTAAGGAATAATAGTACATACTATAAGCATTGATGAAACTTTGAAAATTCTTTCTATAAAGTATTAAATGCTCAGTATCTGAATCCAGGTCAGGCATGGGAGATCAGTGTTAACATGAGATGTTTTGTGTTTTATATCTGTGTTATATTTGTCTTCAAAAAGCAAATATAACATTTAATATTTGTCGACATGATTTTACAAAAGCAAATCCTGAATTACTAAGCTTTGCTCATATGTTCTCATACTTTTTCAAATTACTAAGAATTACTTGCATATTTAAAGTTCCCTTCAAAACTCAAGTCTTATTTTGTGGTTTCATCAGAGACAAATATTCTGTAAAGTAGCTAAAAAAAATCTCTTATCTTTTGCTCTTTTAATTTTTTAATTTGAATAATCTTGTTCTGAGTCTCTTGGATTGCTGTCATATCAATATGATACAAGCACATTCTTTTGTCATCAAGGTTGGCTAAAATTTATTTTAATTGGATGTTTAAAGCATGTACTACATTGTTACAATTGGCTTAGTGTAGTCAATTATTGAGATGACATCATGAGAATGCATGAAATCTTATAGTACATTTATAAAACATGTCTTTTTTAAATTTTCTACCCTTCTAAGCTAAACATCAAAAATAAGATGGTACCTGTGTACTTGTACATAAAACCAAAAGTACAACTGGGAAAAAAGATACATGTTCATGATTGGAAATATCAAAATCATTTTAACAGTATTAATTCTAAAGAAGATGGAGAGCTTCGTGAAGGCATATTGGTAATTTGTATGAAATTTACATGGAATTAACCACAGAGAAGTGCTTTTGGATTTTTAATAAGCTACTTTTGGGTGTAAACAAACATGGCATTTTGGGTCATTGTATTCAACTTTGAAAAGAATGAAGATTTATATCTCTGTACATGAGGCTGGATTTAAATATCCTGTTTTGATACTAATTTTAAAAGTCATATAACTTCTCTTGGTATCTTGGTAAAACTAGCCATATACTAAAGCCTTTAAATATATTTAATCTTGTCATGATAGCATTTATAAAATATATCTTTCATGTTATATTTAGGATTCTTGTTTGTAATGTTCAGTTCTCTGTATATTTCTAGAACGTCTTGGCTATCACTATGGGCAAAGAGTACAATGAAGGCAAGTGAGTTGGGGGTAATAGGAAGTGGGCATATATTTTATTATATGATATTTTACCTTAAGAATAAAAAAGTGCTTTAGCACTGCCGGTTGGCATTTTTAATGCAGGTGGTGACAGTGATTTCAGATAATTATGGCATGAAATAGGAGGAAAAAGAGTTTCTGTTTTCTGGTCTTTAAGAAGTGCCTAGAAGGTAGTTAACAGTGAGTCACAGAGATGTGCAGGGGAGCTTGAGGAAAGGTGTGAAGTCCCTGGGATGTTTTTTCCCTTTTCTCTGAATGTATAGTATTAAGATGCCTAGAAATGGGACTTTGTTGTCCCCCTTCTTATGGGCACATTGCATTTCTTGCTGTGACTGTGGCAACCACATACAGTACAGACAACTTCAAAATCTGTTTATATTAGTGTAAATAGAAAAACTGTAGGCAAATACCTAGCCTTCCCTGCAGGCATTTTAGGAATGTATCTGTAGTCTGCTCTACCTTGTATATAGGAGATTACAGCACATCATAGATTATCCATGAACTTTGAGGTCATCTCTCAATTGCGCAGTTGTTTCCTGGCGTCATCCCATTTTCAAGGCTGGGTAAAGACAGTTTCCTCTCATGACTTAATTTTAACTCCTCCCACTCTCCAAATATGATCTGGAATTTTTTGCTTCAGAATTGACTTTCTCTAGCTTGCCTGTTCTGTAGTCTCTTGTGTGTTCATTCACTGTCAATGAATATACATTTTGTTGTTGAAGCTGTTCTAAACTTTGCTTATAGCCATTATTCCCCCAAACAACTAGTTTCTGAGTAGCTTCTGTAGTTCCTAGCTGTTGACCCACCTTTGACTTGATTCAGTGATTTGAACTTTGCTTGTTAGAAGCCATTGTTAGAGTTGTTGAGTCCCTCAGCAGACCAGATTACTGTGTATACAGCATGAAGATGCCAATAGTAGAATCTTATAAATTATACTATTTTTAACATTTTAATGCTTTTTAATTTTAACCTCTTATTCTGAGAAGTAGATTAAGAAAAATAAGAGAAATACCTAGACTCTGCCATCTCCTTGAGCTACTAGTTAGGACCACAGCATATTATGTTATATGTATATTATCACAATACCAAGAATGATTACGTTTCAGAGAATACCAGTTCAGCCAGTTTAAATTGGAAAAAGATGCCAAACCAAATCTATATGTAGTGTTTAACCTAAAGATATTCTTAAACCATTGCCCACATTCCATTTTTTTTCATGTATGTTTACTTAAAGAACAAAGATCAACATTAAATGTCTAAAGGTATTAATAATAGGCAGCCTGGTTTTGCAGAATTAATCCATTGAAATGAGCTTTAAAAGACAATCAGAATAATCATTTATCATGCATTGACTGTGTAGATACAAACATAATATAGAAAATAAACTTCAAATGTCCACTTATACAAAAATAAAACTCCCATATAATGCTCTCTTAAAGATTATATCATAGATTATTTTAAGACCATGATGGTGTAGTAAGGGAAAGAAAAAAATTTGCACTTTGGGTACTTAAAAAGTCACTGCTACTATTTAACCATAAAATAGCCTGAAAGTATGAAGAAATGTAACAGAGTACAGTTAGATTAGTTATGCAGTATTTCCTATCAATTGTCTAGCCTCTGCATATTTTAAAAACAAAAGTTTAAATATTTATGGGTTTGCCTGCTAGACAGGATTTTCTTTGGTAGAAAATTCCCATAGTCTGTACTAAAGAAGTGCCTGAAATTGATTTGTGTTGATTTTTTAAAGCCCATCTAATAAATTATGTGTTTTCTGTGGTATTGTATGTGCTTATCTTACTGATGACACAGACCTGAAAGTTTGAGTCATAATTCATACTTTATTTGAATAAAAAGGCTTGAAATTGAAGACACCCACCTAACCCTCATACCATAATGTAAAAAAGCATGAGTAAAACTGTTGTTTCTTTTTTCTGATAACAATATTTCATTACCCTGGTATTAGTTAACATAGAGACTAGAAGACTCATCCTGTTTTTTTAAACAATTCTAACAGAAAATTATACTGTATGTTTGGAAATCATTGAGTTTGTTGCTTACATAAGAGTAGCCGCGTAATTCTCATACTTAGTGGATAATAATTTTGAGTGTCATTATTTGATCTTGAGCTGTTTCATTTGTGTATATATGTTTGTGCCAAGCCCTCTACTTTGTTTTGATTCTACCTATAAACCAAAATACTTGATAGAATCTTACTGTATTTCTCTTGTTCCATTTTTTAAAAAACTGATCATCAGGTATAACCAAATACAAGGGCAGAGTTTGGCTGTATTTTCAGTGATGTGCAGTTGCATTGGGTGCAGTTGCATTGGGTTCATATTATAAATCATCTTGCATGGTAAGTAAAATATGCATATGACTTTAAATTACTTCAGTATAACTAGATGTGGTCGTTCACATCTGTAATCCCAGTGACTTAAGAAACCAAGGCAGGAGGATCACAGGCCAGAGGCAGCCTGCACAACTTAGCAAGACTCTGTCTCAAAATAAAAAAAAGTAATAATAATACAAAGGGCCTAGGGGTGCAGCTCAGTGATAGAGTACTCCCCTAGCATACTAGTGACCCTGGATTCCAAGCCCCAACACTGCAAAAACAAACAAACAAACTGTAATATGTGCTATCTCCTTTCCTCAAACATCTTATGTTGATGGTATGTGGAATTCCTCTCATTATTTTTCCTTGAAACTAGTCCATTAGATTGAAGTAGGCTTTTCTTATATCCCTCTGTGGTCCCATGAGACAAGCTGATACCTGCAGAGCACTTTTATTAAATATATTCTTTAGGTTAGTGTTCATGATACAGCATTGAGGAGGCAGCTATGTTTAATGAGGGCTCTTTTGTTTGCTAGAGATAATAAAAATGTATACTAATTTTGATTTATGCATAAAGTACATTTTGCTAATTGTATTGACTTTAAATATGAGAACATCTTATAGATACTAATCTTGTTTATCATATTTTTTCTAGCAAAACCTAGATAAAAATGTGTTCACCTAGTCTATATATGTGTGACCGCCACCGCAACCACTACCATCACATTGAGCTCTATATGTCTTGACAGACAAATTAGAAAGCCTTTAAAATTTTTTTAGGTTTGTTTTATTGAAATTTCCAGTATGATAAAAGGTGTTCACTAAAACTGTGCATGCAAGGAAAGGTGGAAATTATGTCTTTTTCTTTATCATTTTATTCCCTTGTGTTGCTCTATGCTAGGAAAATTTTCACACTCAAGGAATATTCCACTAATTGAGGATGTCAGAGCACTTTGGTGCTTTTGTATTTCCTCAGTGCTGATGTGTTAAGTATCTAGGAAAATAATGTTTCATGGCCTTCTTGACAAGGTGGCTTCATTGAACGCTAGGAGATATTTATACTTGTTCTGAAAAAGGAAGGGAGCGAGCAGATTGTATGGTGTCCTCTGTGGGGCAGTACACTTAACTGCTTTGCAGATGTGCTACTTCATTAAACCATGTTCTTGGATCTGTAATTGACTGAAATGTCAAGCTCCAGAAATGTAGGGCATGGGCCAGGTGACCATTTATAGGATCTTGTTGATTATGAAATGGAGGAACAATGTCAAGGTAATTTGCCGGCTGGGGAATGAAAAATAAAATGTTACTTGTGAATGTCCATGTCTAATATGTACGTTAACTTTTTTTTTTTTTAAGTTGCATGTTAACCTGATGTAAAATACTGTCTGTTTTATGCTTTGAGTAGAAAGGAAAAAGAAAGACTTGAGTCAATTGTTACTCTATTATGTCCGGTTACATATACCTTTTCTTTTAGAAAGGGTTAATTATAATTACTATTCGCACCTCTGTGTTGTCAGTGTTTTTATTCTGATTTATTCTAAATGTACAAATTCATTGGTGATAGAACTGGGATCTGTCATGGCAGTTGGAAGGGTAAGGCGCCTGCATTATGCAATAGACAAAGATTGTCTTGATATTCTCTAGGAAATTTTCTAACCTTAGTCAATTAGTAGAGGGCTTTCTGTCTTTTACTTCTGAATGTTACAATTGGAAATGAGCCTGAGAAGTAGTGGTCAGTGTCCGACTTGTTTCAAAATGTGAGAAAAATCCAGTTATTTAAAATGAATAGTAGTGAACACTGATGAGCACGAATGATACTAAACACAAGAAAAAAGTAAAAAAAAAAGTAGAGAGGGGAATCACTCCCAGGAATATGCCTACTTGAACAGTGTCTCCTCTACTACCCTAAGCACCAGGAGGACAGGACCCTGGGTGTTGTGTTTACAAGTTCACATCTGTTTCAAAAGGCATTCAAAATGTCTATATGTTTTTAACATTAGTTCTCACAGTAGAAAAGGGCTGATTTCCTTAAAAATGGCATAAAAACAGTGCAGTATCAGGTAAATACAGATTTTATTGAAATCTGTGTGAACCTACATCTGGGATGCCAGTAACATCTAGTGTTTGTTTAACTGTCTGTAACCACTGAAATAGTAAATGGTACAACAGCTCTTTTGGAAGAAAAGCAGACTCATCCTATTGATCTTTTATGCTGCTCTTCACATCTGGAATATCCCCTTTTTGCTAGTAATAATTGTCCCATGAGATGAATGAGTTTTTCACAACATTAAAATAGCCTGGTGCTTCTTTTGAGTCTTGCTTATGATCAGCACCACCCTTTTGGGACTCCATGAGCTGGGATGCTTAAGTGACCAGTTATTTATGTCCTTATGTGTCTTACATGCTGATAAGTCATTTATATTCAAAAGAATGTTCACGTGAAAAATCTTGTAACAACAGCTCCAATGTGTTTAGATCCCTAAATAATATACTCTACTGTTATTTTTTACATTATTACAAGGAACATTGTGATGAACATCTTCCACTTACTACATTTTTTAATATTTAGGATTCTTCTTTTGGCTAGAATCCCAGAAGTGAAACTATTGGATTAAATGGTGTGATGACATTTGAGGGTACTTGTTTTCATATTTTCACTAATATGTAGTTTTAAATTTCCCCTATGTAATAGGATAAACCTATTATCTTATTTTGTACTTCATTATTGAGGTTATTTTTTCAATTTCCTTTTCATTGTTCTTTAGCTGTAATTCATTTATTATTAGAATCTTGGGGTTTTGTCAATTAAGTTAAATGTGGTAGATATGTCAGCAGCACTTTGTCCTGTTTTTGCAGATTTCCTTCAAGTTTGGTCCTTAAATTTTTATGTAATTTTTTAGCATAGAAGGTGTTTATTAATATAAAAATTATGAAAGCACATTTCTTTGAAAACTAGAAACACAGTAAGCCAGAAGAACATTAAAATTGTCCCACCATCCTAAGAAAGCTGGAATCAATACTTTATATACATGAACACAGAGATACACACACACATATACATACACACAGAGATCCCACATGTACCAATATAGAATTCTAAAAAGCTGAATTCTCTGCAGTATACTGGGATCATCTTTTGAAAATAAAACGTTACTGTAGTGGATATTTTGTAGTTGCTGTTTGGGTGTGTCATCATTTTACCAGTCTTCTGTTGAAATACAGTAAATTGGTCCTTATTTTTCACCATTAAAAACAATGCTGGAGGAGGATGAGGCAGGAAGATCAGGAATTTGAGGCCAGAGGCAGCCTGTGCAACTTAATGAGACCCTGTCTCAAAATAAAAAATTTAGAGAAGGGGCTGGGAGTGCAGCTCAGTGTTAGAGCACTTGCTTAGTATGCATGAGGCTTGGGGTTCAACCCCCAGTACTGATAGTGATGGTGGGGAACAATACTGTAATTAACATTTGAATTTATTTTTTATAGAATGAATTCTCACAAGTCAAATTTCTATAGCCAACGTGTATGTATGGACACTTAAAAGCCTTGGGTGGCCTATTGCCTAGTGCCTCCGAGAAAGTTCCCCAAATCCTAATCCATTCTTCCCCCATATAGGTGGCCATCTGAATATTAGGACATTTTATATTACATTAACATTTGCTAACCTGTGCATCACTGTTAAGAAAAGGTCACCACTACTGTCCAGGATTCTTTGGGTTGTGCTGCATGTTACCAGACCTCCCAGTAAAGGACAGTACAGAGCTTCCTCCCCAAAAGTAAAAGGACTGGTGTTCTGGGGCCATTAGCCTTTAATCTCCTGAATAGTTTACTTGTTAACATGTATCCAACCTGTGCTAATAAGTAACTCATTTTTGAAGAAGTAAAAGGAAGAAGAAAAAAAAATCTCCCAGTTGACTTTTTTCTTTTTTTAATGTTGGAGAGTAATTTCCAACATCTTTTATTTCTCTAACATTAGATGACCAAGCCATATACTTTGATTTAAGGTAGCAATCTCCATCTGTCACCCTTAACTGCCAGTCCTTTTACTTTTCTAATAAGGTTTATTATTGGGTGTACAGGAAGTTTACATTGATTTTAATGGTATAAATTGTACTTTTTCCCAAAAGTGACTAAAATTTCCCATTTGAACATTTTTTGTAGGAAAAAATTGTGTTTGATGAATAAGTTACAGGAATGTATCTATTTCAAGTAATACCTATTTCATTCTTTTAGGTGATCTTTGGGTGAAAAATGTTATCTGCATTTTATGTTTTTATTTCTTTGGTTACTCTTTGAGATGATACATCTTCATAGACTTATGGTCTTTTTTGTTGATAAATTTTCTACCTCCTGGGTACTTTTTGCTACTGGCTTTGTATATAGTTCTTTTGAAGAATTTTAATTTTTTGTCATGTGTCATTCATCTTTTGATCTTCTTTAAAAAGCTGTCCTTTAAATTGATCTCAGAAGAATGTGAAGTCTTAATTAAATGTGTCAGGCTGCCTATGGTTTATACATCTTTTCAAAATTTTTGTGATGGAGAAGATTGGAAATAATGTAGCTAATTGTTGTAGTTGGTTTTTATCTGTACTTATGTAGTTGACAGTGACTTGCTATCTTTTCCTTCTCTCCCTGAATAAACTGTTTACAGTTAATATGAGAGGATCAATAGAGAGGGCATGATTGGGTTTTCAACCTTGTAGAATATATGTGCTATTTTTTCCTTAAATGTTTAAAGTTTTGCCATTTTTTCAAGACCCTACTTAAGCCATTTATTAAATACAGTTTAAAGCTGAAAGTGAGTTAAGTCTTGGAAGTCCTTTATTAATTAAAAAAAAAAAAGTCATCCAGTATATATCCATTAATGTCCAAAGTAGTAAGAGAAGAATCCAATTATATGATAAAACATGCACCAATTAAGAATTTTTTACTGGTGATCTTAATAGTATGGGGAAATTATAGATGACTCCAACATGTTAAATGGAAATAAAAAGATACAAACTCTTACATCTAAGATGATCTCAATCATGTTTGAAAAGAAGCATAGAAAAACGTAGGAAATGTGTTACAACAGTATTAGAATGAATGTTGTTGTTAGGTCCTGTTGAGTTGGGTCCAACCCGTGGCGACTCTATGTATAACAGAATGAAACACTTCCCGACACTGTGCCATGCACACTATCATTTTTATGTTTTGGCCCATTGTTGCAGTCACTGTGTCAATCCATCTGGTTAAGGGCCTTCCTTTTTTTTGTTGTTGACCTGCCACTCCAAAACGTAAGGTCCTTCTCCAGGGTTTGGTCCCTCCTGACTACATGTCCAAAATACATAAGACACACTCTAGCCATCGTTGCTTCCAAGGAGCACTCTCGTTCCACTTCTTCTAGAATGGACCTGTTCTTTTGGCAGTCCATGGTATAGTCAATATTTGTCTCCAGCACTATAATTCAGAAACATCAACTTTTCTCCTCTCTCTCTTATTCACTGCCCAGCTTTCATAAGCATATGATGCAACTAGAAATACCATGGCATGAAATACCTTCGTGTTCAATGTGACATTTTTTCAACACTTTAAAAAAGGTCTTTTGCAACAGCTTTTCCCAATGCAATGAGTCTTTATTTCTTAACTGTTGCTTCCGTGAGTGTTGAATATAGAACCAAGTAAAGCAAAATCCTGGACAGCCTCTATCTTTTCACCATTTATCATGAAGTTGTGTACTGACCCAGTTGTCAGGATTTTTTATTTTAAGGTTGATATTTTTCTGATACCCTATGCTTTTGTATACACCAAATGTTCCAGTGTATATTACACTGAAGTTAGAAAGTAGTTATTGGGTCATTTTTGTTGCTTTGAAAGAATCACATTCATAGGGATAGGCAGGAATAAAAAAAATGTATAAGTAAATGAGATACAGCTGTCAGTTTACAGATCTAGGTTTTTAGTAAATCCTAATTCATTGGCACAATACCATTTGCAACCACCAATGCAAGGTTGAGCAATTTGAACAGAATTCTCATCAGTTACTGTATTTATGAAGAGATTAACTGTTGATTAAAAATTGTCATTAAAATATTTAATGTTAAAAATACAATTCTTAAAACAGTGACTAAAAATTATTCCAGTACTGACTGGGGCAGATTAAAAGTGTTAAACACATATGAGGGGCTAGAGATAGAAAGGAGGTACAAAGCAGTATTGAGCTCGCTATCTGGAAGAATGATGGTTGTTAGGTGCCCTTGAGTCAAGTCTGACTCATAGTGACCCACATAGGGTTTTGAATGGCTGATTGTTTCAGGATTATTTTCAGGAGTGAACTGCCATATCCTTCTCCCAGAAAAAAATGATAGCAGGATAAATAACAGAGAAAGGGCAGTTTTAAGATGAATCGTGTCCCATGGCACCCACCTGTAATCCCATTGACTCAGGAAGCCTAAGAAGGAGGAGTGCAAATTTAGGTCAGAGGCAGCCTGTGCAACTTAGACCCCGTCTCAAGGTAAAAAAGAGGGCTGGGTTGTGGCTCAGTGGTACACCACTTGCTGAGCCTATGTGAGACCCTGGGTGCAGCCCCCCAGTATTGAGGAATAAAAGGATGATGTGAAACAATTTACATTATTAACTATGAAGTGTCTTTTAGCCCAATGTTACCTAGAAATGGTTCTTGGTAAAATACTGTGTTCAAATAGGGGATGTGTTTTTTCAGTGATGGTAATGGGAGATCTTGTCAGCTCAAGTGGTAGTTGGTAGGTCTGTCCTCATCAAATGAGCTTAGAAGGAAAGTTGACCAGCATTTGTGCTTCATGAAGCTTTTCTTGCTAACCAACAGCCAGTGTTTAAAGTGAACTGTTATTTAGGCTGTTTAATATTATGAATGGTCTTTATATCAAAGTTAATCAAAATTATATCAATGTAGCCAAAGCAACATTGAGCAAAAAGGACAAAACAAGGCATGGTACTATCTGATACTCAAAACAGCTTTGTAGTAACAAATGCAGACATACAGACCAGTGGAAAAGAACAGAGAGCTTATATGTAAATACATGCATCCACAGCCAACTGATCTTCAATAAAGGTAAAAGTGGTTATAACACGCATCAGGGAAAGGACAATCTTTTCAATAAGTGGTGCTGGAAAAATTGGACATCCACATACAGAAGAATAAAATTAGTCCCTTCTCACCAGTTAAAAAAAGACAACTAGAAATGAACTAAAGACTTAAATGTAAGGCCTGAAACTACTTGAAAAAAAATTAAATGCTCAGGGCATTGGAATGGGCAAGGATTTCTTTTTAATAAGACACCAAGGAAGCAACAACAAAAGCAAAAATAGACAAATGAAATTGCATCAAACTAAAAAGCTGCTGCAAAAGAAACAGACTGAAGAGACATCCTACAGAACAGGTAAAAATATTTACAAACTATACAACTAATGTGTTAAAATCCAGAATATATGAGGAACTCAATAACAACAACAAAAAACTTAAAAATGGGCAGTAAGCCAGAATGGCTGTAATCCCAGGAATTGGGAGGCTGGGGCAGGAGGATTGTGAGTTTGAGGCCAGCCTGAGCTACATAATGAGTTCTAGACCAGCCTGGGCTACATAGTGAGACCCTATCTTGAGAAATCAACCAAAGTACAATAGACTAAATAGACATTTCTTAATAGAAGACATAGAAATGGCCAACAGGCCTATGAAAAAAATGCCCAGCATCACTAATCATCAAGGTAATGCAAATCAAAAGGACAATGCGCTATCTCCAGTTAAAATGGCTACTACCAAAAACTCAAAAGATAAGTGTTGGTGAGGATGAGAAGAGGGAAACCTTGCATGCTGTTGGTGAGAATGGAAATAAGTACAACCATGATAGAAAACAGTATGGAGGCACCTCAAAACATAATAGAACTACAATATGACTCAGCAATCCCATTAGTGGATATATATCCAAAGGAAATGAAATCTGTATGTTGAAGAAACATCTGTGCTCATATTTATTGCAGCACTAGTGACAATGGCCAAGAAATAGAAATAACCTCAGTGTTCACCAGCTGATAAATGGATAAAGAAAATATGGTACCTACAATACACAATGGAATTCTCAACCATACAAAAGGATAAAATCCTATCATTTGTGCCAACATAGGTGGAACTAACAGTCATTATGTTACATGAAATAAGCCAGGCATAGAAAGACAAATGCTGTATAATCTTGTGGAATCTAAAAGAGTTGGTCTCATAGAAAATGAAAACAGAGTAATGGTTACCACAGGCTGGGAAAAGTAGGGGGAAGGGATGAATGGGGAAATACTGTTCAGTAGGTACTAAGATATGGTTAGGAGAAATACATTCTGGTATTTTATTACACAGAACTATAGATAGCATCTATTTCAAAAAGGTAGAAGAAAAGATTTGGAATGTTTTCACCACAAGATATGATAAACTGAGGGGAGAAATATGATTATCCTGATTTGAACATTATGCAACATATACATATATCAAAACCCATGGTAACTTTATAAATATATTCACTTTATGTGTCAATTAAAATTTAAAAATGAACTCATCATGTGAATGAATTTGGTGAAAATTAACTATCACTAATGGGGCTAGGATGCAGTTCAGTTGGTAGAGCACTGCTCTGCAGTCTCTGGATTCAATTCCCAGCACCACAAAATGAGAGAAGGATGTGGCAACTCACTCCCGAGGCAGGCACTTAACAACAACAAGTATTGCTAATAAAACACAAGGCCTCTTTAACTGACCAAATTGGCAGAATGATAACCAATATTTCTATCTTACTCTTTACCTCAGTTATACAGATCTTAATGTAATACCATTATGTTAATTTGATTAAGAATATAAATTAGTTCCATAATCCAACCAATTGTGACTCAGTTCACAATTAATGAGTCAAAGGTTTTGCCCTAGAGTTTTGATTTATTACTCAGTTTTACATTTGACCTAATAACACAAGGCAATTTAGGGGGCAAGGAAGTGTGATTCACAACAAAGCTTTTTAAGTTCTTCAGAAATGGCAAACTATTTACTGACTCAAATTGACCTACAATGTGGTGATAATTCCCAGGAATTGGTGAATCCTTATCCTTTCCTCTGCAAGAAATTCTCACTACCGTTATGCCACATAAAGTGTGCTGCTATTTTAAATTTATTAGAAAGGTATACCTACAGATAACAATCAAACTGGAGAACTATAAAATGTTTTTACTTTTTAACCTGCTTTTTTTAAGAAAGCTAACTTTAAGTAAGCCTGCAGCTGTAGCCCTGTGGCATCCGATCCCGTCAGATCTCGGAAGCTAAGCAGGGTTGGGCCTGGTTAGTACCTGGATGGGAGACCGCCTGGGAAGACCAGAAGCTGTAGGCTTGGGAGAAGGACCTGGCAACCCCCTCCCAAAAATCAATCTGCCATCGAAAACCCTATGAACAGCAGAGAAGCACTGTTTCCCCTGTGGGGCTGGGATTTGGCTCAGTTGGTAGAGCGCTGCGCTGCAGTCTCTGAGGTCCCGAGTTCAATTCCCAGCACCGCACAAATGGGAGAAGGACCTGGCAATCCACTCCCAAGGCAATCCCTAAACAGTTAGCCATTGAAAACCCTATGAGGGTCGCTATGAGTCGGATACCGACTCGATGGCACCTAACAAAAAAAAAAAAAAAAAAAAAAAAAAAAAAAAAAAAAAAAAAAAAAAAAAAAAAAAAAACCTTTAAGTAGGATGTACTACCAAGAAAAATCATAAGCCTAAAGTTGTCAATGTTAAATCCAATATTGTGATTTGATTAGCATAATATCATGAAAAAAACATATGAATATTATTCCCACCATACTGTAAGCAAAGTACTCAACGTCCCTGAACCATATTTTCTTTATGAGTAACTATCTGATATGTTTTGCTGATTGTCTTTTTAAGAATTTCTTACATGCCAGGGGTGTCAATGAATACACTTAAGAATGAATGTAAATTTTTAGGGTTTTGCCATTTTTACTTTTACTTAGCATGCAGTTACTATGAACTGATAAATATACCATATGCCTGGAAATTTCTTATTACTACATGTATTTATTAGTAAAAAGAATTTGTAGAGTGTCTTAGTAGTTTCTTTGTTCTTAAGTATTTTTTAGATTCCTTGGTTTTTAGGAACTGGGTCTGCATGTCTGCTAAAGTGTTTCCTGTTTGTGTCCTGCTCTACAATTGCACCATAGTTTCCAAATTGATTTTACATGTAGCATTTTTAATTGTGCAGTCCTAGGAGGTATGTAAAACAAGAAGTTCAACATTTAACAAAAGACAAAATTAAGACAGAGGGATTATTTACCTGTTCTTGGTTGTATAGCTAACCGCTAACATGCTGTCCCCCTCCCCAGTTCAGTGCTCTGTATACTAAATTAACTAAAAATATTAATTTAAAAAATAATATGTATTCAACAACACATTTTAAGTTTTTAACTGATTTTAAATCTTAAGTTAATCAACCTTACATGTGTTTTCTTTCGTGCAGTTTCTATTTTAAGGAAAACAGTTTGCCTAATGGCCATTGTGAAACCAAATAAAAGTCATGGGGTTATGAAGGTGCTCTGCCTTAAAGTAGCTATCAAATTTAAACTCAATCATTTCATTAAATTTAAGTAAAATTTTATTAAATGTAATTAAAACTTTACATTTACTTTAAAATTTACTGTTTCATCACATTAACTTTTTGTGTGTGTGTGTGATACAAAGTCTTGCTTTGTATCTCAGGCTGGCCTCAAACTCCCAATCCTGGGATTTCAAGTATGCACCACTTATGCTCGACTTTACATTAATCAATTTTTGAAAGGGAAATAAATGACAAAAAAATAGAAAAATTGATTTACTAAAGGTAGAAAGAAATGACAGATTACAATGTTTAATGGACTGGGCATGGTAGCACATACACTTAGTAGGCTGAGGCAGGATGATTGAGAGTTCAAGGCTAGCCTGGGCTACATGGCAAACTTTGTCTCATAATACAGAGACAAAACAAAACAAAATGTTTAATGGCCTAACATATATAGTCACTTTAGTAAAACTTTCATTAAATAATATCTTTTAAAATGGTAGGCATTTTTTAAGAAAATGTAAACACTTTTTCATATTATGAAACTATTTGTTGTTATACTTGGTAAATGAGATACTTATTTATAAGTAAATTGATACTTATCTATAGTTTAACGGACCACTGATTTTGCCAGGTGGCAACCTCACTTTAATAAAAGATGTAACAGATTTATACATTTTTTGTGGTGAATATGGCTCTCAAATATTTTATAATTTGGTTACATCACAAAGTTATTTGATTCAGACAAAATAATTTTCTGCCCCTAAAATAAGTATGAGTCCACCCATGTAAAAGTTGATATATGAATAAAGACATGTAAGGTATGCCATCAAACAGTTAGCAGTGGCTTTCTCCAGGAGTGTGATTGTGAGGTCAAAAGTCTCTCTTATATCCCAGGTGTAACAATTACTTAGCTATAATGATTAAATTATTTTTATTTAATAACTTAATTCAATTACATTATGTTAGTAGCAAATTGATTATAGCTAAATAGTATAGTATGAATTTGGTATTAAATTGCAGTTGAAAATTATTAAAAAAATAAGCATAATGAATACAAGCATCATAAATGTGTCTTATAATTTTCCACTTTGACTTAATATGAATATTAAATATAATGAATATGCTCTTTGAATACCAGAGAACAAGCTAGTGGTATAAACATAAGTAATAAGTGTTAAAATGACTCTTTAAAGGAGGATTCAGGTATTTTAGGATAAACTTTCATTTGATTTTAAGCTGCTAGCTTAGAGAGTACAAGAGTGATAACATTCTGAATACTGTTGCTGTAAACAAGCATGTATTCAGTTCCTGCTGTGTGAACAGGAGCCAAATGTAATGATTGTGGTCTTACTCAAGGGCAGAGTGCTGATGATATCATTTCCATAGACAGTACAATTCTGCAGCTGGCTCTGTCAGTCTAAGAAGAGAGCTCACTTTAAAAAAGGCCATGAAGTAATTTACAATTCAGGGGGAGTATTTTAAGGGAAATGAACTGAAAGCCTACTCATTAAAGTCAAAGGGAACTTTGTACTATTTTTCCCCTTTTTAATATTTTTGTCTCTTCAGCATGAAACTCTACCAGTTTCCATACCCTACATTGAGAATTCAGGAAAAGGTGAGACTGTTAAGAAGTATACTTTTCAAAAAAAAAAAAAATTCTTTAAAGGTAGAACTCTTGAGGGGAAAATCATTTTGGTATCTGCAATGTAAAGCTACATTCCTAATTAAGACATTGAAGGCCTGGCATCATGGTACATGACTGTAATTCTGGTGACTCTGAGGCAGAGGCAGGAGAATCCAGAGTTCAAGGCTAGAAGCAGCCTGCGTAATTTAGCAAGACTCTGTCTCAAAATAAAAAATAAAAAAATGGGGTGGGAGTGCCACCCAGTGGTAGAGCAATTGCATCGTATGTGCAAGGCCCTGGGTACAACCCTCTAGTACAATCAATCAATAAGTAAATATAATTTTAAAAAGATATTTAAGAATTATGTTTCAGAGATACTTACTAGTTGTCCGTTCCTCACAGTGGAAAGCTGTCAAGTACATAAATGCTTAAGCCCCAATGATATAAAAGCAAGACAGTCCTAGTGTCCTTATTGGCTCAAAGGAAACAAAAATGAGGTGTATAGCATTCAGTGGACTAACAACCTAGGCAAAAGTCGATAACTTCATATCTGTGTTATTAAGACAATATTTTAGCTACTAAATGATTTTTTGATACTATATGTATCTCCTCACACCATCTCTTTCCTTGTGACCAAAAATAATATGCTTTGGCTTCATATACATTTGAAGCCAAAATATATATTTGCTATTATATATATTTATATATATATATGAATAAATAATATCAAATTTCTATTTACAGCAAAATAAAATTGAATAGGCATCTGGGTACCTGCTATGTCTTAGAAGCTGTGCTAGAGACCAGGAATGTTTTGTCTTTTGTGTGTGATTTTTGTGTGTTTGTTTTTGGTGATATAAAGGATCAAATCCAAGGCCTTGTGCACACTAGGCAAACACTCCACCACTAAGTTACATCCCCAGCCTGGGATCAAGGATGTAGAGAATGAAATAATTTATGTTCCCAGATTGATTAATCTGGTGGGGCAGAGTTATGAACAAATAGCTTATGCAATGTTAGAGACATGAGGTATAAATATTTTTGCTCCTAGTAATAAAATTTCTGATCTGTATAATTTTGGAATGGCCTAAAGACCTTCAGTATAAAAAAGTGCCAGAACATCTCATATTTTATTAGGTTAACAGTAGCAAGCATAGTTCTTCTAATTGCTTTTGGTTTCATTTTTGGTTTTTATTTGTTTGTTGCCTTGTTTGTGCCTACTGACTGCTCTTTCACCCCTTTATTGTAGGCATTCCTTATGAAACACCATCTCTTTGCCACTGCAGATCATTCAAGGTTTTACCAAACTTCCCTCTTGTCCTTGACCTTCTGGTGTTAGATCCATTTAGCCCACAAGCTCAAGTTGCCTTTGTGATTGTTCAGATAATGTGTGAAATGTTTTCCTACCTCCTACCTCCTCCCTCCTACCTAATATCCCAAATTTTAGCAGCACTGATCTTCAGGCCTTGCATATAAACAACCTCCTTAAATAAAATGCCCTCTCCTTTCTTTTCCTTCCCCACTCCCTTCCTTACACTTTTATGACCAGTGTTTATGTTTCTTTCCTTCTTTAAAACTTGAAACAATTTTGGAAGGTTCTCCTGGTTTGAACTCATGAAACTCCATTCCTTACTCAAATCTGTCTTTGAAAACTTTGAAACAAATTATTTAATACCAATCAGTCCTGAATTACAAAGCTACCAGTGTACGATATTATTATTTTAAAAGGATTTATCAGTAGAATATATACACAATGGAATTTTATTCAGCCATCAAGAAAAATGAAATTCTGTCATTTCCAAGACAGTAGATGGAACTGGAGATTATCCTGTTAAGTGAAATGAGTCAGACTAAGAGAAATACTGCATATTCTCACATGCTGAAGCTAAACTGGAAAACAAAACACAACAAACATGTGTATGAGACTTAAAGGAGTACTATTGGAGGAGAGAGGAAAACCAGGAAGGTGAAGGAGCAAGAAGGGTGGGTAAAGAGGGAGTGAATAAAAGCAAAGTACAAAATACAGTTGTACAAAATTGCTATTATGAAACCCATTATACCATATGCTAATTTAAAATAAATGGAAAGGAAAAAATATTTAGCAGCAGAGTGGTGGTGCATGCCCATAATCCCAGCACTGGGGAGGCCAAGGAAATAAGGTGATGAGTTCAAGGCCAGCCTGGGCTACATAGCAAGACTATGTCTTGAGAAAACAAATTTATCAGCACAGTGACATAATATTTCAAGTGGTTGTTTATTAGTAATTGTACATTATTTAATGCTCGGTATGCAGGTATTTTAAAAATCCCTGTGTAGGGAAAATAATGGCATTAACATTAGTTGTAAGGTGTCATTTGAAAAGTGGGTAAGAACAGCTCTGAGGTGATCTTCAACATGATTTTATAGATTTTCTACTTGTCTAGACATTTATTATTTCCTCTTTAAAATATTCAAGCTACCTCAGTGAAATTAAACTTTTGATTCTTTCAGTTTATATGAAGAAAAATCTCATAAAAGGTTTCAGATGGTACTGAATCCCACTAGTTAATTTTCTACAGATTTACCTATTTACCTATAAATCAATACTTTTCTTTCAATTAGATTTAAAACATTTTCTTTACCCCAAAGTAAGTCAGAAACCCCTTGAAGTTATGTATTTCTCCTGTGATTGTCCAGGTGAGTGTTCCAGTTTGATGGCTAGGTCATAATTTGTAACTCCATCAGCCCCCCAGGACTTGTTGTCATCTGCACCAAGCCTTAAGAAGGAAATAGCACAGAGGAGGTATGTGTTAGTCACTTTCCATTATTATAACAAAATACCTTGAGATATATCAACTTAAAAAACGAAATTAAAGCCATACTTCTTTATTGCTGTTGTTAGGTGACATCTAGTTGGGTTACTATGAGTCAGACCTGACTCAATGTCACCTAACAACAACAAAAAAAAAAAGAAGAAGAAGAATTGTTTATTTGGCTTATTTCGGAGGTTTCAATCTGTGGGGGGTTGGCTTACTTGCTTTTGGGCATGTGGCGAGGCAGTATATCATGGTGGAAGTGCATGATGGGGGAAGTTGTTTACTTCTGGTGGCTAGGAAGCAAAAAGGGAAAGAAACCAGTGTTCCCAGTCCCCACAGGGGATGCCCCCAGTGACCTAATACCTCCCACCAGGCCCTACCTCTTAAAGGTTCCAGCACCTCCCAATAATGCCAGGGGTCTAGGGATTAAACCTTTAACATTTAGTCCTCTGGTGGACATTCTAGATCCAAACCATACCAAGATGCATGTACTTCTTAAAGGCTGCAGCCCCAGGAAGAGGCATGGCTCACATTCCATTGTCAAGAACTTCTTATATAGCTACCCTAGATGCAAGATGGCTGGCAAGGAATCACTGGCTGGGCAGCCCCTGCTCCATCACCACTGCATTATAATAGATGAGAAGGAGTTTGATGGGCAGCTGCTTGCTCTGTCATATGGTGTGTATAGACAAATTAAAAAACCATTATATTACCAAGAGAGGAGACATTTGAATGGGGACAGATCAAGAAAGTCTTTTGGTTGTGTCTTAAAAGAGTTAACCAGATGAAGAAGGAGGGGAATATTGTAGAGAAAACATATACAAAAAGTAAGAAGATATGAAAGAAAATCTGGCCTACTAGGGGAGCAAATATAGAAAATATAAGTGAACCATACTGTAAAGCCACGATAAGAAGGTGAGACAAAAGATGTGGCTAAAGAGCCATTGGGTTAAAAAAAAATCCTATATATTCAAGAGACTTTTACAATGTACGCTCCACAAGTCTTGGAGTAAGACATAACCTCCACAATGAGAAGCAGCCAGCTCAGTGAGGGTCTGGGGCCACCTGACACAGGGCAGAGAGAATAGCAAGAACAAAGGCCTCCAATGGGAATGGGATTGGTGAGTTTGAGGAAAGTAAGGAACAGCTGACTGCAGCATCTGTGAAAGGTCACATGACCTGAGGCCTTAGAAGCCATGGGAAACTTTTTAGATTTAATTCTGAACCCAGGGACATGTTAATAGGAGGATTTATGCAGGAAGGTGACATCATGCTTCAATAGGCTAAGCTAAGGACACACATTTATTGTAGCACAACAAATATCTTCTGTCCCTATTCCCCCAAATATGACATTTTCTGAACAGCCTAGATTGATGCAGTGTACCAATATGGAACTCATTGTTTTAGAGTGGCAATGATGTTTATTCAAGTTAATGTTCTTTGTGTGGCTGACTCATGGTGGGAACAACTTCACATGCAACAAGAATAGAAAAAGGCACAGGTATAGGGAGAGGAGGGAATGAGAAAATAATGCCAAATGTTGCTATATCTTTAATTTTTTTTTATAAATTAGGCATTTTAGGTATGAGTTTGCATAAACCAAGATTCCAAAGCTTCTCTCTTACATAAGATAATGGCATCCTTCCCCCACAGACTGTGACTGATTCTCTGGAGTCTGTGACAGGTGATATCCCAACAATCCAACAACACTGGGAAGAGTTCAAGAGTTCAAGAGAATCGTAAATTGGAAAATCTGGCTTCTCAATAAAAATCTGGGATGTAGCAGTCTGAAAAGCTACCTAAGGGATAGTACTAAGAAGAAGAAAAACCTCAGAGGTCAGGACCAAACTGATACAGTTGCCTATAGGATGGGATCCATGGGGCATCTCTTAAGAGGATTCCCTATTCAAAAGGCCTCCCCACAATTCCTCACCACTCACAAGGACTTTTCAAAGTGTTTGATATCAAAATGTCATCTTTTGTTTAAGGTAATATTTTTATCTCTTAAGCACAGTGGAAATGCCCAAGCTTTGATGTGGTATAGGCATTAATAACATCCAACAAACAGATGTCCCATCTAATGTATACATTGTGAAATAGCTAAATCAAGATAATTAACATATGTGTTCTAGCATATATTTACCATTTTTTGAGATGAGAATATTTAAAATCCACCCTTAGCAACTTTCAAGTATATAACACATTGTTATTAACTACAGTTAGCATGTTGAACACTAGATCTCTTGAAGTCATTCCTCCTGGCTAACTGGAAGTTTGTAATTTTTGATCAACGTTCACCTCCACCAGCCCATGGTGAACACCATTCTATTCTCTGCTTCTAAAAGTTCAACAATTTTGAGTCCCACAGTTAAGTGAGATCATGCAATATTTGTCTATCTGTGTCTGGCTTACTTCACTTAGCTTGATGCCTCCAGGTTCATCCATGTTGATGGGAATATTAGATTTCCTTCCTTTTAAAGGCTGGGTATTAGAGAATCTTTGTATAAATAATGCCTCCTGATGCACACATCTGCACACAGTGGTGCTTCTTCCTCACCTGCAAGGGGGTATTGCAATATTTTCATGAACTCCTCAAGACTCTTCCTCCACATTCCTTTCTCACTTTTCAGCAACCTTGCTTCAAAATAACTGAAAAATTCTATGGGCTAGAAGCTACTTGCTTTCTCTACCTTTTTATCTGTGCATTTATCTCTGTATGCCCATTTTTTTGAAGTTTGGTCCTTCAAGTCACAGGCTAATTCAGGACTCCTTCCATAATTGTACTCTTGGTTCTATTTCCCCTTGGTATTTAATTGTTCCTTCCTTCCTTCCACAGCATTTTATTGAGTATCTACTATAAGCATAGGGCTGAGATTTATCTCAGTTGGTAGAGCACTGCTTTACAGTCTCTGAGTCCTGGGTTCAATTCCCAGCACTGCAAAAGAGGGAGAAGGATGTGGCAATCCACTCCTGAGGCAATCCCGAAACAATCAGCTATTGAAAACCCCATGAGGGTTGCTATGAGTCCGACTATCGACTTGATGGCACCTAACAACAACTATATGCATGCCACTGTGCTTAATGCTGGGAATGTAATTACCACAATTAAGATGGTCAATGTGAAGCTTCTAATGTTCTAATGAGAATAATCTTTACTGTTTTTTCACTCTCTCAAGTAGCTCATTTTCTGTGATATAAAACTATGACCATTTCTTTCCCCATTAAAAAGACAGAAGAAAAGTTCATGTCCCTTGATTTTATGCCTCCTTGACACAACCTTATTACTACTCTTTCCTTGTTAGTTCAGCACCTTGAGAAAACATTTTGCTTGGTGTTTCTGAAACTTGTATTCACACAAGTATTTTTAAAGAATGTTAATCCACACCTTCACCTTTCATGAAAATTAACTCAAAATGGAAAATAAACCTAAGTATAGAAGTTGAAACCATAATACTTCATAAGAAAACATACAAGAAAATCTTTGTGATCTTGGGAAAGACAAAAATTTGTTATATGTATGACCAAAATATGAGACATAAAAGAAAAACATTGATAAACTGGACTTTATCAAAATTAAGAACTCTGCTCTTTGAAAGATACCGATAAAAAAACAAAAAGATGAAGCACACATATGGAAACATTATAATGGTGAATCACATATCTTATGAGGAACTTGTTGTTGTTGTTTGTTGTTAGGTGTCATCAAGTCGGTATCCGACTCAGCAGCCCTCATGGAGTTTTCAATGGCTGAATGTTTCGTGATTGCCTTGGGAGTGGATTGCCAGGCCCTTCTCCCATTTTTGCGGGGCTGGGAATTGAACTCAGGACCTCAGAGACTGCAGTTCAGCACTCTACCAACTGAGCTAAATCCCAGCCCAATAAGGAACTTATAGCCACAATATTAAGAAATCAAATTCAATTGAAAACCCAAACAACTCAAGTATAAAATAGGTAGGAGATCTGAACACATATTTTACACATGGAATTCACCAGATGGAACATATAGGGACCAAATTGTTTGTAGAAAGAGATGATGGAAAAGGTCAGTATCAGAAGTTAGAACAAGACCAAGTGTTAATTGTGGATCACACCAACAACTGCTCATATGCAGGTTCAAACTGAAATTCTAAAAAGTTAGAACAGGTGTTCGAGAGCCAAGGTATGACCTAGAGTAAATCCCCCCTGAGTTCAGAGACCACCTCAAGAACAGATTTGATGTGTTAGACACTAAGGATGGAAGGCCAGATGAGTTGTGACATGACATCAAAGACATCATTCATGAAGAAAGCAAAAGGTTATTAAAAAGATAAGATAAAAAGAAAAGACCAAATTACATATCAAAAGTCAAAAGATATTCTGAAACTTGCCCTTGAACATCCAGAAGCTAAAGTAAAAAGAGGACATGATGAAGTTAAAGAAACTGAAGATTTCAAAGGACACCTCACAAACACAAAATCAAATATTATAATGGCATGTGCAAACAGCTGAAGATAGAAAACCAAAAGGGAGAACATGCTTTGTCTTCTTCAAGCTTTGCTATGAGTCAGATACCCACTCAATGGCACCTAACAACAACAACAACAACAAAGAATTGAAGAAAAAATTTAAACCTTCAGTGACAATAGTGAAGGATTGTACAGAGAAAATATTAAGTGACATAGGAAACAGCAAAAGAAGATGGAAAGAATACACAGATTCATTATACCAAGAAGAGTTGGCAGATGACCGACAATTTCAAGAGATTGCATATGATCAGAAACCAATAGTACTAAAGGAAGAAGTGGAAGCTGCCTTGATGTCACTGTTGAAACACAAGGCTCCAGGAATTAATTGATGGAATATTAGTTGAGATCTTTTTAGCAATCAGATGCTCATTTATCTATGCCAAGAGATTTAATAAACAGCTACCTGGCTGAACTGAAGAGATCCATATTTCTGCCTGTTTCCAAGAAAGGAGATCCAACCCATTGTGGAAATTATTGAACGGTATCATTAATATCACGCACAAGTAAAATTTTGCTAAAGATCATTCCAAGTGACTGCATCAGTATATTGACAGGGAATTGCTTGTAAATCAAGCTGGATTCAAAAGATGGTGTGAAACCAGGGACATCATTACTGATGTCAGATGGATATTGGTTGAAAGCAGAGAATATCAGAAAGATGTCTATCTGTTTTTTAATTGACTATGCAAAGCCATTTGGCCATGTGGATCACAACATATTATGTATAATGTTGCAGAGAATGAGAATATCAGAACATTTAATTGTACACATGAGGAATCTGCACATGGACTAGGAGGCATTCATTCAAACAGAACAAGGAAACACTGATTTAAGGTCAGGAAAGTGTGTGCCAGGGTTATATACTTCCCACATAGCTCTTCAATCTCTATGTTGAGCAAATAATCTGAGAAGCTGTACTTTATGAAGAAGAATATGGCATCAAGATTGGAAGAAGACTCATTAACAACTTGCATTATGCAGATAATACAACTTTGCTTGCTGAAAGTGAGGAAGATTTGAAACATTTACAGATGAAGATCAAATAACACAGCCTTCAGTGTGGATTGTGCCTCAACATCAACAAAACAAAAATCCTTGCAACTGGGTCAAATTTCATGATAAATGGAGGAAATATTGAGGTTGTCCAAGATTTTGCTTTACTTAGCTCTACAATCAACACCCAGGGAAGCAGTAGTTTAAAAATCAAAAGATGCATTGCACTGGGAAAAGCTATTGCAAAAGACCTCTTCAAAGTGTTGACAAGTAAAGATGTCACATTGAAGATAAAGGTGCACCTGACTCATGATATGGTATTTCCAGTTGCATCATATGCTTATGAAAGCTGGACAGCAAATAAGGGACGCAGGAGAAAAATTGATGCTTTTGAGTTATGGTGCTGGAGACAAATATTGATATACCATGGGCTGCCAAGAGAACCAACAGATCGATCCTAGAAAAAGTGCAACCAGAGTGCTCCTTGGAAGCAAGGATGGCTAGAGTGCATCTTATATATTTTGGACATGTCAAGGGGGCCAATCCCTGGAGAAGGACATTATGTTTGGGAGAATGGTGGGTCAATGAAAAAAGGCAAGACCCTCAACTTAATGGACTGACACAGTGACTGCAACAAAGGGCTTAAACATAAAAAAGAACATGTGCATGGCACAGTGTCATGGAGTATTTTATTCTATTGTATATAGGATCACTATGAGTTGGACCCGACGAAACAGCACCTAACAACAACAATTTTATTTAATGAGTGAGATAATGTTCTTTTATGGTAAATAAAACATTTATGGGTACAGAATCTTTTACCAGGGCTACCCACCCAGCCACCTCCAATACTTAGCAAAGAATGTAGTTCTGTCCCCAGTCCTACCTCCCCTCATGGATATTCTTCCCTTTTTTTTCTACCTCTTCTCCTTCTCTTGGATCCTCATGGCCACCCCTGCTCCCCAAGTGTCCAGTTTCAATTGTGTCTCAGCTTTACACATCAGTTCTTTTACAGGTCTCCTGTGAGATTAGGGAAAAGAGGAGGTCTGGAGCATGTAGACATCAGTATGTGCTAGCTGGTGGGTGACAGTGATGATGGTAGTGATAATGGTCCAAAACTACAGAAGCAGTTTACCTTAAGAGCTATGTGGAAGAGACATACCACTGGCCATCCTGACAGAATACACAACAGGCTTCATTCATCTGTCTTCTGAAACAGCAGGGGTCCTAAAGTGTCCTGAGTTGATGAGCAATGACTCTGGACTGGGAGCAAGGTGGACGTATATGCAAAAGCCCCTGCATTTGGACACCTGCAGAAGGAATAGGAAACAGACACCAAGAAGGCAATGGGCTATTGCACACTGGGAGGAGGTGGTAGGTGGAAGCCCCAGCGTGTTGGTCCTCCACCAGCAAGGACTTTCAGAATGGAATCACCAGACCCTATCAGAGAGCTCTCAAAAACATGCTCTTTCTGGGATTTGTTGGGGGCAGATTACTTGTTTTAGCCTGTTTGTGCTGCTATAACAAAATACCATGTCAGGTTATTTATAAACAGTAGAAATGTGTTTCTCACTCTTCTGGATGCTGGGAAGCCCAAGATCCAGGATGCCTGCAAGTTTGGTATCTGGTAAGAGCCTTATCTTTCATGCTCTTTTGTTAGGACCCCAATCTCATCCATGAGGGCTCCACTCTTCTGACTTAATCACTTCCTAAAGACCTCACCTCATGACACTATCAAGATTGGTAACTAAGTTTCAACCGTAGCAGAATGTAATGTAGTTTTTTTAAAAAAAGAAATGGTTATATTTTTCCCTTTTTTAATTGTACATATTTATGGGATACAGTGTGATAAGTCAATCCATGTATAGAATGTGTAATGATCAAATCAAGGTAATTAGCATTTCCAACTCCTTAAACATTTCATATGTATTTAATGTGTTGGGAACATTCAAAATTCTCTCCTCTCATTCTTTATAAAATATATAAGTTGCAAACAGTCACTACCCTACTGTGCTGTGGAATACTAGAACTTCTTTTATCTAACTGTATTCTAGTGGGCTTCTTTTCTTTTTCTTTTCTTTTTATAAAACTTCCTATAGCTAATTTGTAGCAAGCATGCTTCTCATTTGTGATATTGGAACTAATCAGGTAGGTTGTCTACTAAAATGAGTTTGTCCCAGGTTTCTGAGTAGGAAACTGTCCCCTAACAGGTGGCTTTTAGATGTGAGCCACTCCATAGGTAATATTCACCATCGCATCCTCAGCACAGTACTTGGGAGAAAAAAAATTATGCATATTTAAAACTCCACTTTAACTCAATGAGAGTAAGATGTGTCATGTAAGGATATAAGACACTTACTCTGGTATCCAAAGCAAGAATTGCCTCCCACCTACATTTCCCTGTCGTGTTCAACCTCTGCTGGGTGCCTTTACTTCTTGTCACTCTGAGTTCCTGAATCAGAAGGATGAAAGGGCAATTAGTGGGAAGTCATCAAGCTCTCTTTTTGCTCTAATGGAGCAACCTGGGTGGTGAATTCTGAATCATTCTGCACAGAGAGATCCCAAAGACATCCGTGGGGATTTGTAAGCAGGTAGGAGTTTCGAATATTTAAGAGAGAATTCTGCAGTGCAGCTCAGAGTGAGC
>VMDO01026271.1:0-26964 GCA_007922755.1 Pedetes capensis | reverse complement strand
GTGTGCCACCACATACAATAACATTTGTTTTATTATGACATTTTATTAATGTGGCCATTCCTCCACCATTTGTTTAAAATTGACATTATCACTCAACTGTCTTTGCGTTACTCATGTACAACTGCATTTGGAGGCAGAAAAATTAAGGCTCACTCTTCTTCAACGGATCTTTCTACTTTTCTGGGGAACAAGTGACCTCAACCAGGATCATGGATTTGGTTATCTTTTGACTTGCAAAATTAACTTCCCTACATTACCATCAATTCTCACTCATGCTGCTTGCTCCATGGTAGCCCATGCAGTCATCTGCTATTGCTCTGCCTCCCAGATCCTTGCAGAGCTCATGTTTCTACTCTCCTTAGCACATTTCCTTCTTCACCATAGCACCAGCACACCCATGGAAGTAGTTTGTCAGTAAATTACCAGGTGTCTCTTCTCTGCTTCTTAACCTCATCATTTTATTTTCTCAACATGAGTGTACAGTTTGAGGACCAATGAGATTGAGGGCTTGACCACATCAAAGACTCTTTGGTGACCAGTGTCTTTTCCCCCAAACTTCAAGTTTCTGGTCTCTAATGTGGGCTTAAGTGTTTGTTCTCCTACGTCATAGTGAAATGAACAGAACACAAGACTGTTAGCACATTATGAAGCATGCAAATCCCAGGATGTGTAAAACATTTGTACCTTGATTAGTTGAATATAGTTTGTCACATAAGATATGCTTGATTCAATGCCACACTTAGAAATTCCTTTAATTCTTCTTCCATCTCTGACAGAACAGAGCAATATTTATTGTAGGTTTGACAAGGATGCATGTACGGATTAGTTTTCCATCATGCTAACCATCATGGATAGATATACTCTTTCACCTTTTTACCCTCAAATTAGAATCCTTTCTGGGTGAGCTACTTCGGTGTTTGGCTCTCAGTCAATTCTGTACTTGTTGAGGGTGCTTCAGAAAATTTTATGTTAATAGCTATTGGTCATGGTAGGAATTGAAAAAGACCAAGTAACTCACAATTCCTGTCTGGGGTATTCTTCATATTCTTCATGTTAATAATGTGTGAATTAGCCTGAAAACAACAGAGTTATAGTGTTCAACTTTGATTTTGTAATTCCATCATTCTCTAGCAATGGAAGCATTGAATGACTGTTATGAGGCTATTGTAGGCAATGGAGACTTGCTTTAGAATGGATGTACATTTGGTTTCACTTTTAACCTCAATATTTGTCTGTTTTCTGTATGAGATACTCCTGAAGTCAGCTATCAGGCATTTCAGCCCTGCTTAAGTTGGCAGATTCACATTTTATTGTAGCAATGGTAGTTTTTGTTGGTTTTAAATGATGAAGCTGCTTAAATGACTATTGTAATTCTAGCTTTTGTGCTTCTTTGTACTCTCCATGTATCCTTGTACTGGAACTTCAGAGTGTAACTTTAGATGTGTATTCCAATAAGATCTGACACTGAGAGAAAGTATTAGACTCAGCTACTAGACCCCCTCAATGCAGTTGCTATGGGAGATACTGCATCCTGATTATGTTGTTGCTATGGTAACTTATTCACTTGACCCAATCTCATTCAGTCTTGACACACCAATGGCAGCTTTTCCGCAGCTGCCAGCACCCTCTCCATTTTCAGTTCAGAAGGGAAAAAATAGAGCCAACAGAAATCTTTTCCCAAAGATATTCAGTACCCTATAAGTTATTTAGCTCCATAATTGGAAAAGGATTGCTTCTGGAATTTTTATTATTGTTAGCAGGTGTGTGTACATGTGGAGCCTTTGTAAAATGGAAATGTACTGTATGGAGTACATGAATTGTTTCCCAAACTGTTGGAGGAGCATCCAGGTTATATATTGTAATTGACTGATATGAACTGAAATAAAGATTGTTGTTGCTAGGTGTTGTTGAGTCGGGTCCGACTCACAGTGACCCTATGTAAAACAGAACAAAAACACTCTCCAATTCTGTGCCAGACACATGATCTTATTTATGTTTAAGCCCATTGCTGCAGACACTGTGTCAAATCTATCTAAGTTAGGGTTTTCCTTGTTTTCATTGACCTGTCCCTCTCCCAAACATGATGTCCTTCTCCAGGGATTGGTCCCTCCTAACTCCATGTTGAAAATACATAAGATGCAGTCTAGCCATCCTTGCTTCCAACAATTAAACACTTGCCACTCAGCAGGGTCCACTTCTTGTCCCTTATATATATAGTTAGACTAGCACTAGCTTATTATTTGATGTAAAATAAAATAATGAATGATGAGATAATGGTTCCTAAGTCACAAAAGAGAGAAACAGAGAACAGAATCTGATAGATGTGAAATTTTACTTTAAAGTAGTTTTAATTTACATTTCTATGAGTAGATTTAATTAACTTTTAAAATATTTCAGGGGCATTTGTATGTCTTTTTTATAAACTACTTGCTCTGGTATTTTGTCAATTTATGCAAAGTGTCTTTTTCACTTTAAAGAGTACCTTGCATTTATTGAGGATATTAGCTCTTTGTTTTTTATATTTTTGAAATTGTTTTCTGCAAGTTGGTTATTAGATTTTTATTTTCTTTTTTGTTTGTCTTTTTTGTCTTCATTTGTCTTTTTTGTTTTCATTTTTTTGTTAAGCCAAGATGTTTCTTGTTCTTTACTCTAGGGAAGCCATTGTGTCTGGATTTTGGTTTCTTGATAGAAATACTTTCCATGCTCCCAGGTTACTACAGAATCTACCTGTGTTCTATTCTAGTATTAAAGAGTTTCACTTTTTACATTTAGATCTGTGAACCATTCCAAAATACCTCTTCCTCCTCTTCCTCCTCCTTCTCCTCTCCCTCCTCTTCCTCCTCTTCCTCCTCCTCCTCCTCTTCCTCCTTCTCCTTCTACTTCATAACATATTGCTATGTAGCCCAGGGAGCCTGGAATTCACCACCCTCCTGCCTTCACTGCCAGAGTGCTAGGATTACAGGTATGTACCATCATGCCCAATTTTATCCTTTCCCAAATGGCTGTCCAGTTGTCCCAAAGGCACTTTCTTAAAAATTTTTTTTTCTTTTTCCAAGTCATATGTTATGTCACCATTACTATACATTAATTGTCCTTACATATATAGGTATATTTCAAACCTTTCTATTCTGTTTCACTATTCATTCAAGTGTTAGTGTCTGTTTTAATATCTAGATATAATAGTATATTTTATTCATGATCATATTAGTGTGTCTTCATTGATTTTTCAGAGATTTTTCAGACATGTTTAAGGTTCATTTTTAGTTGACACAAATTGTATACATTTCTGGGGTACTATGGGATATTTTGATTTGTACATACTTTGTATAGTGCCCAAATTAAGAAAGCATATCTATCTTCTTAAATATTTATCATTTTTTGTGAAAACATTAAAATCTTTCTTCTAGGTTCTTTGATTTATGTAGTAAATTGTCTATAGAATATCAGAACTTATTCTACTATATGTAACTAGTACCTATTGCCCAACCTTTCTCCAAGCACCCCCTCTCTTTTCTCCTCAGCCACTAGTAACCACTTTTCTCAGTGTTTGTTGTAGCTATCTTGCATGTTTTCCCCCAGAGGAACTTTAAAGTCCATTTGTCCTTCTTTAAAAAAATAAAATGAACTAAAATAAAGAAATCGCTGGTGTATTTTTAAGTAAGATCTCATTAAATTTAGCTGGACATGGTGCTGCACACCTCTGATCCCAGCATTCAAGAAGTAGAGGCCGGACGATGACAAGTTCAAGGCCAGTCTGGGCTACATGGAAAGACCTTATCTCAAAAAAACAAACAAAAATATTTCATTAAATTTATAAGATAACTGGTAACTTAAGGATGTTGAGCCTTCCCATGTTGTTGTTGTTGTTGTTAGGTGCTGTGGAGTCTTGTCTGACTCATAGCGACCCTTATAGGGTTTTCAATGGCAGATTGTTTCGGGATTGCCTTGGGAGTGGGTTACCACATCCTTCTCCCATTTTTCAGTGCTGGGGATCGAACTCAGGAACTCAGAGACTGCAGAGCAGCGCTCTACCAACTGAACTAAATCCCAGCCCGAGCCTTCCCATACAAGACCTTTTTATAGCTGTCAGGAATCTTTAAAGTATTCCTCATTTTGTCTTTCCACATAACTTGTCATATTTATTCTTAAGAATGTTATCTTGTTACTATTACAAATGAGATTCTTGTTTCTCATTATTGTTTATGTTTATAGTCATTGATTTTTGTATATCAACTTATCTCCTCTTAAATTTATCAAATCTTTTATTGTTTGTGTTAGTTTTGTCCTTGCATTTTTAAATATGTTTGGCTAGTAACTCCATTGTTGTTGTTGTTAGGTGCTGCCAAGTCGTGTCGGACTCATAGCAACCCTTATAGGGTTTTCAGTGGCTGACTATTTTGGGATTGCCTTGGGAGTGGATTGCCAGGTCCTTCTCCCATTTTTGAGGTGCTGGGAATCGAACTCGGGACCTCAGAGACTGCAGAGCAGTGCTCTATCAACTGAGCTAAATCCCAGCCCCAGTAACTCCATTACAGTTTGAATTGTTCTTGAATTAACAGGACTGTTTCTTGTATTTCCCATTAGGAATTTCAGTATTCACATTAGTATTGATATTTACATATGTTAGGGACTTCCTTTATGTGTGTGTGTCACATGCTTATTATATACTGTGGGTGCTAAAAATGTATACATATTTTAAGAGATGTTATCTAAATATTACTTTTCGAAGTTGAATTAAATTACCGTTGTTGAATTAAATTACCATAGCAATGTGTAGTGTGACATACACTCAAAAGATGGCATTGACCAAATGAATGCTAGAGTCACAATGTGATACTCTTGGTTCTGGTAACCATTATTCTACTTGCTAGTTATTTAAGATTAACATAGTAGCTTCCACATATGAATAAGAGCATGCAGTAGTTGTTTTTCTGTGCCTGACTTATTTCACTTAGCATAATGTCCTACAGTTCCAGCCTCTCATTCTTCGTTATTCCATTCCGAACAGTGCTCTACCAACTGGGGCTGGGATTTAGCTCAGTTGGTAGAGCGCTGCGCTGCAGTCTCTGAGGTCCTGAGTTCAATTCCCAGCACCGCAAAAATGGGAGAAGGACCTGGCAATCCACTCCCAAGGCAATCCCGAAACAGTCTGCCACTGAAAACCCTATGAGGGTCGCTATGAGTTGGATACCGACTCGATGGCACCTAACAACAACAACAACAAGGGGAAAGGGAGGCACCATCTCATGTTCCCATTTCTGTACCCACAGGAAGTAGTGTCAATCAAGAGACAAGATATACTTGCCTGGCCACCACTCAGGATCCATGCATGTCCCAAGTGGACTTCCTATGGGCCACGTTAGAGGTATGGTAAGGGAGGAGCTCAGCAGGCAGGAATAGGGAGAGGTTACCTGATCTGGTGACTGCTACATATTCAGACACAGATTTTCTTGGCTATCACAATAAGGTGTTCATTCAACAAATATTCAAAGACATGTTCTATAACAAGCCATCATTCATCTAATTCAGGTTTCTGGTTAAACAGTAAAAGTAGGTCTAACCACAGTTTTAAATCTCTGAGTCTTACTGTCACACTGTTTTAATTTTATTCTTAACAGTTAGTATTATTCTGCTAAAATTCAATTAGTATATTCTTTATTCTTATTCTCTCTCCCTCATAAACTCTAAACTCCACAGGGACACAGATTTTTGTCTTTTTTCTATTCTATCAACAACATGTAGAATGTTTCCAGAACATGGTTGCTACATTAATGTATGAATAATATCCATTTCATGCCTTCAGAGAATAAAATATCTGATGTAGGGTCAGGCACAGTAATATATTTTTATAATCAATCAATCAATCAACTGCACTTCCCCTCTTCATTCAGCACTCAGCATAGCACTTAATAAACACCTGCTTTGTCTTAAGTCCCTGTGCTAGCCACTGCGGATATAGAGATGAATACTCTGTTTTCTGTTATTACTGGATATATAATAGGAAGATTCCAATTATAAATTTTACATTAGATTGTTATGCTTTTACATTAAACTGTTTAGTTCCAATTTAAAAAGTCAACTAACAGTAATATAAACTAATGGCTCTCAATCCTTCCAGAACCATAGAATTAGCTGGGAAGCTAACTACTTGAAAAATGGTAAATTCTTACAGAGAAGGATTGGACAATATCTAGCATATATTCATTGATCCATAAATGTCAAGCCTCAAAAATCAAAGAAACAGTGGGAAAATAGGAATATACTGATGATTGCAACAATGTATTTATAGTAAAAATATGAAATGGTTAAATATTCATGAATGGAAGACTTGAAAGATAAAATAATTAAATAGTATGTAACTATAAAAAGAAATGATGACTACTTCTATGTATTTATTGGGAATACTCAAGAACATATTGATAATTGAAAAAATCAAACTGGGGAAAACAGTAGAGTACAATATCATTTATCAAACATGGTGAATGAATACACATATGGGATCAAATCATAATCAGTAAACTAGAAAAAAAGACCTATGAAAGAAAGAGGGTACAGAGCAGGAGGGAAAAGATAACAAGGGACACCACTAAAATATGTTGTTTTATAGTTTTGCCTTTGGTACTATGTAAACTTTCCACTATAAAAACTAAATAAGATAAAATAATGCCTATCAATGAAAAACAAAATGAATTCTCATGAACCTTATTGTGCATTCAGTTTGTGGTATTACCAGAAAGAAACTATTTCAAATAATTGTAAAGCAGACATTTGTTGTGTCCTGGAATACAACCTGAGTATCAAAAGAACCGGGCTTGGATTTAGCTCAGTTGATAGAGCGCTGCGCTGCAGTCTCTGAGGTCCCAAGTTCAATTCCCAGCACCACAGAAATGGGAGAAGGGCCTGGCAATCCACTCCCAAGGCAATCCCAAAACAGTCAGCCATTGAAAACCCTATGAGGGTCACTATGAGTTGGATACCGACTCGAGGGCACCTAACAACAACATCAAAAGAACCACGTGAAATCTTTAAACTGCTTTTGAGAATTGGTATTTTTGGTGAGGAAGAAGGGGTAAGTGTTGAGACAGGGTCTCCTTGTGCACCCTTGGCTGGCCGTGAACTCTCAGTCTTCTTGCCTCAGCCTTTTGAGTGCTAGGATCGTTGATGTGTGCCACCCTGGATGGCAAGAATTAATAGTTTTAATGATAATGTTGGCATGCTTTTTAGACATTGTTGGGTATAAATTGTGGGGTAACATTAATCAGTTATTTTTACATATAAAGATTTTTTGGAGGGATGCTGGGGGTCAAACCCAGGGCCACATAGGTAAGTACTCTAACACTGAGCTATACCTCTAGCCACTAATGAGTTCTGTTAGTATCATTGAGAATCAAAATTTGTGGTTTCAGAGAAAATATATTCTGAAGTAAAAGTAATAATATAAAGTACATGTCCTGAAACCCTGAATTTGAATAGAAATCATCAGTATGAACTCATGATGCATTTTCTTTTCTTTTCTTTTCTTTTTTTAAAGTACATATTTCTTAGCTCTATATTCTGTGAAGAGGTCTGCAGCCGTAGCCCTGTGGCATCGGATCCCATCTGATCTCGGAAGCTAAGCAGGGTCGGGCCTGGTCAGTACCTGGATGGGAGACCGCCTGGGAACACCAGAAGCTGTAGGCTTAGGAGAAGGACCTGGCAACCCCCTCTCAAAAACCAATCTGCCATTGAAAACCCTATGAACAGCAGAGAAGCACTGACAATACTGTTTCCCCTGTTGTACAGAGGGTCGCTATGAGTTGGATACCGACTCGACGGCACCTAACAACAACAACAACATATTCTGTGAGGCACCAGAAACTATGAAGAACCCAGTAGCATGCAGTCAAGCACCATGATTTTACTCTGTAAAAAACATTTTCCACTAAAAACATCAATATTACATGATGCATTAGCTTTTTTCAGGAAATGTATAAGGTGAGCCTTGTACAACCTTTTGTACCAGAAAACAGAAAGCTATCAAAGACTATTGAGCCCATGTAGAAAAGACTCAAGAGCCAATCTGAAGAGCTTAAGTGCTTAAAAACGGGACAATTTGAGCATTATGAGTAATTAAATAGACTTAAACACATTATTCTTAAATATTATGATTATAATGATTCTAAAATATACTTGTAGTCACCTTTAAAAGTGCTAGGGAATGAATATATTACCGAACAGTTAATGAGGGGAAGATTCTCTTCAGAGAATTCTTCTAATTGGTAAACAAAGAAGGATAAATGGAGTATCTTCATTCTATAGTCTATAATAAAATATTGGACCTCAGCAATGCCTCAGTTGGTAGAGTGCTGCTCTGTGCTCTCTGAAGCCCTAGGTTCGAATATCCAGCACCACAAAAATGGGAGAAGGACCTGGCAATCCACTCCCAATGCAATCCTGACACAATCAGCCATTGAAAACTCTATGAATAGCAGAGAAGTACTGACATAGTGCCTGGCGTTGCACAGTGTCAGGGAATGTTTCATCTGTTGTACATAGGGTCGCTATGAGTCAGACTTCACTTGACAGCACCTAACAACAACATCATAAAAAAGGAAAAACCAGACATTATGTGGGTCCAGTTGGAAATATATAGCATTACCTGGTAAGTATTCTTGCTAAGAACAGAAAAATAAATAAAAACAAACTTAATGGTGATGATGAAGCCTTTACCTCTAACAACCAATTTATAAGAAAGATAGGAGACAGAGGGAAATGCTAAACAAAGAGACAGGGAGGATATCAGCAAAATCCAGACTGTAAGAAATTCTGGAGAACAAAAGACTCAAATTCTTCAGTAAATAAATTGTAAGAAAACAAAACAAAGAAGGGACAATCTATAAATTGAAAGAGAATTAGTAAGTATATCCACAAATTATTATGGATGAAAGTAAATTGGATCCTGAGTTGAAAAATCAATTTTCAAAAAATAAATATTTATAAATAATTAGAAAAATGAACTAGGAATGAGTATTTTAAGACACTTTGGAAAGCTCCCAAGTTGCTGAGGCAGGACGACTGCTTGAACTTAGGAGTTCAAGGCTAGCCTAGGCAACACAAGACTCTGTCTTAAGAAAAAGTAAGAAAGAAAAAGAAAATACTTAGTAATTTTATTCTTATTATTTATTTTATTCTTATTTATTTATTTATTTATTTATTTATTTATTTTTGCGGTACTGTGGGTTGAGCTCAGGACCTCATCCTTACATGCTTTTGCAAGGGCTGTACCACTGAGCTGTACCTTCAGCCCTTTTTTTTTCCCTTTTTGAGATAGGGTCTTGCTAAATTATGCAGACTGCCTCTGGTCTCAAACTTGTGATCCTCCTGCCTCCGCCTCCCAAGTCACTGAGATTATAGGCATGTGCCACCACACCAGCACAATTTTAATGTTTATGTTTAATAATGTTGTTATGCTTATATTTTTAAAGTGTCAACATCTTCTACAGGTACATACTGAAATAGTCTTCTATTAAGTGATATGATATTCAGGATTAGCTTCAAAATAACCTATGCATGGAGAAAAGTTGGTGGGGATTTGGAAGAAACAAGAGGGAACCAGTGTTGTTAATTGATGAAGATGTATGAGATTTACATGCATTCCTTATATTAGTTCCTGTCATGTACTAGTCAATATTTATAACAGAAAGTTTTATAAGATATCCAAAGTCACAATACAGACTAATGAAATCAGAATTTCTGTATATGAGGCTAGGATATCAGTATTTCTAAAAGCTACTTTCAAATGAGCTGACTACATATCTAAAGTTTAGAGCCAATTATATAAACAAACAGGACATCACTTTTTTTCTCTCCTCCTGAAAATAAGTCTGGAAATATGTGTACATTGATTTAACTCAAAAAATGCCTCAAGGACACCATATTCTGCTCAACCATTTTCAGCAAAGTGATTCTGTGACCTCATGCCCTGTTGCAACATAACTGCAACAGCTTTGGGCACGTTCCATGTACAACCATCATCTTTCACATTTGTCATTTTAAGAACCAACCTCTTCTACAGAGCCTACAACACATCGCCTCTACATATAATTGGGCATAGCTGGGTCACATGTCCATCCCTAGCTATAGGAGGATGCTTGAAAAAACATCTACCCAGGTGTTCAATCCCATCAGATCTCAGAAGCTAAGCGGTGTCAAGCCTGGTTAGTAGTTGGGTGGGATACTGCCTGGGAATACAGGGTGCTGTAGGCTTGGGAGAAGGAACTGGCAGCCCACTTCTGAAACAATCAGCCATTGAAAACTCTATGAATAGCAGAAAAGCACTGACAATAGTGTCAGGCATGGCACAGTTTTGGGTAGGGTTTCACATAGGGTCTCTATGCACTGGACCCAATTCCATAGCACCTAACAACAACAACAACAACAAAGGACATGGGATCCCATGGTTGGGTTGCAGAATTCTTGTATCCCTCCCTGGAAATAGGCATATTGCTTCTATGAATGAAATCAGTTTTTATTACCATCAGGCACTGACTGGTAGGTATGGCTATTGGGCCAGCAATCAAAATATCTAGTGAGAAAGGGCATGCAGAGATCATAGGGTCAAAAACACAACTGTAAGGACTGAATATGAACAAATATACTCACAAGAACAGAACTACACACTATACCAAGACACTCTGTACCTGAATCTTCTTTAGTCCTCAGAACAGCTCTACAAAGCAATAATGGGGAATTCTCACCATGTTATCTTCAGAAGCTCACAGAGGAAGGATCAGGTGTTTTGCTCAAGGTTCTGACTGGGGACTCTCCAAGGCATTACCTTTCCCTTTTGTTATGAATCATAGCCACATCTGTGGATGACGAAGATCACCATGGGAAATATCAGCAGGGAAAGGGAAAGAAGTGCATTGTTTGCTAAGCACAATGCTAGGTATATTCCATATCATGAAAACATATTTTGAATCTGGCCAGTACTCTGATACTAATAGGAAATGCTGGTAGAAATGGGGGCCCAAAGGTAGTCCAGGGCAGAATTTGCCCTTCATAGTAGCTGTTACCAGTCTGCATACTCTGGTCATATGTGATATATTGTGTCCCACTAACTCAGACACTAGTATGGGATCTAACCTTTATACTTGGGGTTCTGGGAGGGGTAAGCAATATCACTATCCACAGAGTTGGCTGCCATGCAGCGCACACTGCCATCAGCTTTCACTTCTTTGTCTTACAGAATAAAGTTGATGTTCCCTAACCACCTGGGGGCACAAATCAGATTCTGCTAGGAAATTCCTATTATCTTTTTCATGCCTCCAACTTCCCCCCAGCTCTTGAATGGTGTGTCATCCATAGAAGCAAACAGTTCTCGAATCATGCTAACTTTTGGTCCTTACAATGTTTTCTTCACCACTAGGACCTTGTGAACCTGCAGCTGTAGCCCTGTGGCATCCGATTCTGTCATATCTCAGAAGTTAAGCAGGGTTGGGCCGGGTTAGTACTTGGATGGGAGACCATCCGGGAACATCAGGTGCTGTAGGCTTGGGAGACATACCCAGCAACCCACTCCCAAAACCAATCCACCATTGAAAACCCTATGCACAGCAGAGAAGCACTGACAATAGTGTTTCCCCTGTTGTATGTAGGGTCACTATGAGTCAGATACTGACTGGACAGCACCTAACAACAACAACAACAGGATCTTGTGAAGCCACATCTTACCTGTCTTCAACCACTGTCCTTTAAGGTAAGGACTTGTTTAAATATATCTCTTGACCTTCAAACTTTGTGTATTCCCTTCTTATATGTAAGAACTTTATACTTGTGGATCATCTGATTTTTCAGACAAGAGGTTTTTTGTTTTGTTTGAAGACCATGGATAGGGATGGAGCATTGTGCCATTAGCACTCAGGATCTAAGCCTCTGGATGTTTAAAAAATGCAATACCTTTTATTTTACCTACTTATTTATATGCTACTAAAGGAAGCTGAAGCAGTCGAAAAAATTAAATTAAATGTCATCATAAGAGCATCAATTAGAGTGCAAAAAGAAATACAAGGGTGGAGACCAAACATTGACATTTAATCCAGGTACTGCCAGCTAAACCTACAGAAGCCTTTGGGGTGTTTCTTGGTCACTTGCCATGTGACAATGTGTCCTTTTTCTGTGAACTTATTGGTGTAGTAAAATGTCACTGTTAAGACTGCAGTAAAGCAAATAAAAGCAGTCTCAGGAGGATATAACTCATGTAGGCCTCTGCTAGAGAATAGAGGAAACATTTTACGCAGTGCCCCAAATGTGAAAGAAGAGCTATAATTGTGAATATATTGGATATATATCCAATGAGAGATGCAGTGACATGATTGTGTATAGGCTGTGAACAGCCTTACTGTGAACAATTTTTTTTGTTTTCTCCTGCTATAACTGAAGCCAGGTTTCAATTGTCTGTCTAGACTTTTGAAGTTCAGCATCAAAGAGAATATATCTTTATCAGAGGGCTGAGAAATGCCTGCAAATTGTCTGCTTGGAAATTTCAGTTGTTTAGTATCAATATGAGCTTAAAGTAAGGGGCCTTGCTGAAATCCCTTCTTTAGCACTTGAACCTTATATCAACACTGACTCATGAAAATTATACAGTTTTTAAGGCTAAGCATGAGAAAAGAAAATCTTAGAATTTAGACAAATTTCTTATAAAACAATCTGAGTTTAATGCAGGATAGGACTGTGTGGGAAGCCAATATTCACTACTCTACAGGCTATACTATAAAATTGTAAGCTGTGCCATCTGGTATGTAAGTAAAGCTTTTTCTCTTATTTTTATTTTCTATTACATGCCATGTTCATTCAGTAAGTTCTTTTTTTCCCTTTTCCCTTTCCTTTGACTTTGGTGATATGTAAAACATTAACACCAGATGCTTTAAAAAAACCTCACCTAAATTTTCAGACAAGTTCACTTTCCCCTTCCCATGGAAGTAATGAGAAGCTTAGTATCAAATTCTCCTTCCCCTCAATGGCCAACTTTGAGTAAATAGTGTAACTGAAAACTAGAAAAACTGGGAATATACCAATATTCCCAACAGAAAAAAAAGGAAACTTAATGAACATGAAACCAGGCACCAAGTCAATGCAGACATGTTCAAATGCTTAGGTTTTGACAGAACTTGCAGTTGTTAGTTTCTCTTTTAATGAGCATGACATGGTAACTAATCATGTCCTTGTTTCTTTACAATCCAATTTAACCAAGTGTTGTTTGTACTGCCAAATGTTTACAAGTAAACTTTTTTTTATTAGAAATTTTTAAACGAGTAAACTTTTAAAAGAACAGGTTCTTGAATTGTAGTGAACCAAAATCATTATATCGTGAAAGGAGGGTCTACTTTGAGAGGGATTTGTCTTTTGAGGACAACAATAGGGACCTTCGTGGGTGGTAAGAGCACTGGTAATTTTTCCAGGATACCAGAGAAAGATGCATACAGTGAGCAATGTGGTGTTCCAGCTTCTACTCATCACAAACTTTCCTCTTCTTTCCTTCTTGGGTGTTTGCTGAAGTACATAAGTTAGCTGCAATCCTTACATCTCTTCAGATTTGTCCCATAATGACCAGAGAAATAAAGGAGGAATCTTGGGAGAAAAGTTGCTAAAAGCTAATGGGTACTGAGAAAGCCTGAAATGGAGAGTTCATGATGTACTTAGCATGTAACGAGACTCAGAGAAAGTCTACATTATCTTGGCTGCTAGGAATCTGAGATAAAGCTCTGAAAACAGTTAAATTAGTCTAAATTGGAGACAATAGGAAATCTCAGATGCCACTCTGAAAATGGCTTTATAATCAATTGGATGCCCTAGGGAAAATAGTAGTGTCTGTGAATAGCCCTAATTTGGAGTGCTGGAGAACAATACTAGACATTAACAACTATAAAGTATCTAGGAAGTTAGAAAAAAACATAATACTATGTGTTCACATCTACTGTTTTTATTTTTGTTGTTGTTCTTGTTTTTGTTTTTTAAGACAGGGTCACAGTATATAGCTCAGGCTGGCCACAAACTTGTGATCCTCCTGCCTCAGCCTCCTGAGTGCTGGGATGACAGGCCTGCACCACTATACCTGGCTCATGACTACTGTCTTAAAGAACCAGGGTCTGGTGTCTTCAACAACCTAGATGACCTGATTCTCACTGAATTATAAAAAAATTGATTTCTGAAAATTACTTTTAAAGATTTATGTTCTTTTTCTGAAAGACACACACACACACACACACACACACACACACACTTTTGTATATAGACATACACATACATTTAGAATCAGTTTTTGATAGCAAATATCTAAATGGGATGGATATAGAGTTCTGTTCTGGTGCCCGTTTTGGCCTATCAGTAGAAAGTATCAACAATGATACCACTGGCAAATTACTGAAATTATAAAACAACAGCATTGATGCAGCATCAAAATTAATTTTTTTAAAAAAATGTCTACCAAGGCAAAACTTGTTATCAAGCACTAGACTGCCTTGTTTTTTGTACAAAGTTCAGCACTCAGAACCAAGAGAAGGAGCTTTTCTGATAAAGATGAAACTCTTACCACTGACATTCATGATTAAAGGATTTGGTACATGACAGTATGAGACACATCCTTGTAGATTAGGCTAGCAGATATATGACAAACTAAAAATCCTTATTTCTCATGTTGGTATTCTGATGATCTTTCATAGATGATGCACAGTAGATCCATGCTATTGATCCTCTAACAAGACTAGTAACTGTCTGACATGTTAGACACCCAGGAGGTAAATGGGTACACAAAGAAAGGGATCATGGGGAAAGGAACATTGCCTTTGGTTGAGCATGGGCCCAGGATGCTGTAGCAGCAGTCTATGTACCTATTCACAGCCTGTGAGTGTGAGGTTTACTAAAAATCAGTTTCTTATGTCAGGTATACTGCTGTGCCTAAGAAAAACTGGCTCTGTCCACCATTGGGCAGATGTTTACACTATGCCATTTCTGACTTACCAAGACAGAAAAATTCTTCAGCTGCTGACAGTTATGCAAGTTGTTCTTCTGACAATAAATGTAGCCACCTCGGAATCCACAATTGGAGTTTTCTTCAAGAAGCCATTCAGAGAAATGTCCATTGTCTCTGATGCTAAGAGTGGGTTGTAACCTGGTTATAAAATGACCTTTCACCTTTTCTATCAACCCCAAACACTGAAGGATTAAAGGGTGGAATGGCTCTTCATTTCCCATGTCAGGACACTTATTAACCCTTATGTTTTACTAAACATAAAATGATTATTTGGTAAAATGACCCATAATTCTATTCTAAGCATTTACCTTCTCAACAGTCACACCCCTTATTATGTTGTGTCCCATAGGCCAGGCATATATGTAATGTGGCCATGTTCAACATTATGAGACCTGATGGAATACACATAAGATGACCTTTGCCTTTCATTTTCAAATCCCAACTGGGAAACAAGAAGACCTCCTTTCTTGACCGAACTTGGACACAGAAAACAAAGTTCACTGGAAAGAGCCCTAAGATAATTTTTTTCCAAAATTAAAATTTTTCCTTTAGCACAAACTTGTGTGTATTTTTGTAAATTTCTCATTTAAAACAGTGAATGCAGGACAGTTTTTTAAAGCTCAAGAAGTAAAGGCATTCAATTACTTGAGAACATAAAAAAGCTAATGGAACAGTATTACATATAAATTTAAACATGACTCAAAAGCATTTCAAATACTGAAGAGTTTCAAATGGAATATTTTATTCACGTTAGATGTCTTCTTTAACATGTACACACACTGACACACGCTGGTCTGCGTGGAGCAAGGGATGTCTAGATATCCTAAAGGAAAATGAAAAATTAAAAATATATTAATTTTTCATTATTATAGTCAATTACATCCACATCACTTACAAAGCTATTACTGATCTGTCCAAGGAAGCAGAGTGGTATAGGGGGAGGAAACTTGAGGGTAAATTCAACAGTGACATAACTGAGATCTCAACATGAGAAAACTGACAACATGGATTTTTGCTATGAAATTTGTCATTGCAAAATATGGAGAAAATCTGTCAATGGACAGTAAATAAGAGAAGGTGGTGAACTTTTGCAGTCAATTCTCCTCACAGTATTGTGCAGAGGCATCAAGAATATTGCTTAGTCTTTCTCTGGGACTAGTTTCAGAACTTTTCCAATTGCAATGGTCTTACCCTCATCTCTTAAAGTAAAACGACCCATCTGAGGAAAATCTTTAAATGTCTCCAGGCAAATAGTTCCTGCTGTCCTTAAACGGGCAATACACACTTGATCTTGTTTCACGAAGCGGGGTCGTGTCTTACTTTTCTCTCCTGATTTTTTGTCTACCAAGGAGATTAAGGCTGTTATCTCAACCTCCTCTATACAAGTATGAATGTGCAGCACCGCATTATAACCTGGGCAGATGATAGATTTGTGCTCAATAATCACTATCTGAACATCAAATGTGCGTCCAGAGTGGCAAAGATTACTAGGGTCACAGAGTATGAAGCCTGGAAGAATCTCTTCTTCTTCAATTCCCTTCAGTCTTATTTTGAGGTTTTCACCTGGGGCTACAAAATCAGTTTCAGTATCATCAGAAAGTATTCCAAGAACTTCCACATTGTGCTTGTTTGGCATCATCACAAGCTGCTGGCCTTTAAAAATGGATCCTGATTCCAGCTTTCCCAGGACTACAGTGCCCATATCCTTATACTTATCCACAATTGGCAGCCTGATTGGTCCATCGATTGATCTGCTGAAGTTTGGTAAATTATCTAAATAGGGAATAAATGGTAATCCAGTGTACCAAGGGCAGAAATCTGATTGCTCTTTAATATTTGCTCCAGTCAGTCCTGAGCAGGGCATAAAGTGAATGTCCTTTTTTGGACTGAAGCCGACTTTTTTCAAAAAGGGCACCAGTTTTTCTTTACATTCTTCATATCTCTCACTGCTCCAATTTACTGTGGGATCATCCATCTTATTAATAAGCACTATTAAATGTTTTACTCCTGCTGTTTTTGCCAACATCGCATGTTCTCTTGTCTGTCCACCTTTTTCAAATCCAGTTTCAAACTCTCCTTTCCTGGCAGAGATTACCAGTACTGCCAAATCAGCTTGAGAAGCACCACCAATCATATTTGGGACAAAACTCTTGTGGCCAGGGGCATCTAAAATTGTGAAATGTTTCTTTTCTGTTTCAAAATAGGCACGACCCACTTCTACTGTTTTACCCTTGTCTCGTTCTTCCTGATTTGTATCTAAGGCCCAGGACAAATACCAAGTTTCTCTGTTCTTTTCCTTAGCTTCTCTTTCATATTTCTCAAGGGTCCTTTTATCAACCATTCCAGTCAAAAACATTATTTGTCCTCCAATGGTTGACTTGCCGGCATCTACATGCCCAATGAACACCACATTAACGTGTTCTTTCTTAGGAGCACCTGAGGGTACGACCATAGATTTTGGTTTTCTTATTTCCTCTTTCTCCTCCATCATTTCCTGGCCACTTTCTTCTGGGGGCCCTGAATCTCCCAAGGAACAACCCCCAGGCTCTGCTTCATTCACTTCTTTACTGTGCTCCCATGATTCTTCTAAGACCATATCCACCTCTCCATTTTCTACAACAGGTTCTGAAAGTTCCATTGTAACAGCTGAATTGGAACCTTCACATGACTCTAAAGATTCATCTTTGCAAGGTTCCACAGGTGCCCCCCGTCCCAGCCTATTACCTTGAGGGTCTCCCGCGCCGATGCAAGTTTCATCGTTGCTAGAGGTGCCGGGCGGCGGGGTGGGCGGCTGCGCAGAGCCCCTTAGGAAGGACGGCACGAACTCCGCGGCGTGTACGTTAGGCACGAAGGGTTTGGCGTTGACGTTGAGCTGACGGCTGAAGGCCGAGCTGAGATGCTCGCGCTGGGCCTTGTCCACTACCGAGGAGATACCATTACCGCTTGGCGCCGAACCTGGGGCTTCTATGTCCACCTGGTCCCAACAGTCGGGCGCCGAGTCGCTACTGCTGCTACCCGAATCCATGATCTGAGAAACTGGTGTGTGGCAGGCAAGAAGCGGGGTTGACAGGCCAGAAAGAGCGGGCTAAGTCGGCGGGAGTAAGGCACAAACAGCAAAGCGCCACGGAGTAGCGGCAGGAGCCTTAGCTGCACCGCAAAGGCAGCTAACCGCAGATGCTGCATTCGCAACTGCGGCGGCAGCAGCAGATATGGCGGCTCAACACTCTCCTTCTGTGTGTAAGCGGATCTCCTCCCCCAAACCCCAACCACTTCCGACTCCTCCACCACCCCCCACCCCGACCCAACGCTGGTGGTGGAATGACCCCTCACTGCCACCCGTAGGGTGGGCCTCCCTAGTTCTCAGCCAGGGACTAAGTCTAAAAGTACATTTTTGTTGTTATTTTACTTTAGACTTCATATATTTGCTAGCAACAGAGAATTTCCCAAATGGTTTCTTTAAATTAATTCTACAAATTTTCATATATTAGAACATCATATATTACAAACATATTAAAACAACCTTAACATATTAAAAATAATCTTAACTTTACATGCCCAATGCAGTAAAATAGGGATCCCTTTAAATCATGACAGGTTTCATAACTATATCTACAATGCTGCCTTGTGGTAAAGTACATTTTTTAAAACAAAAATTTCCGTTTACTTTTGTTCACACAATCTGGGAGAACAATTTGACCACAACCTAATAACTAAACCTTAGACAGACACACCTGACTTACGATTCTACAAAAAATTCAAGTAAAAATGAAAATCCTGTTGAACAAATGGGAAGGAGGATATGAGTGAATTACCCAGAAACCACCAACGGAAGGGAAAAATAAGTGGTGACTACACAGGAACTCATGAAATACATGAGCATGTATGTAAACTTAGGAAATGCAACTTACGATCACTTGTTAATTTGAAATCCAAAGACCCTTTGATTTTCCCTTTTCCATGGGACCTCTAAAACCTGTAACTTTTGCCAATGCCTTCTACAGTGTAAGGATAAGGCTAGAAAGTCTTTTCATATTAAGTGCCCTGGCTGTCTTCATGAAGAGAATTTCCAAGGAAAACCTTGTCACAATGAATCCTCTAATCACTTCATGTGCAGGTACCTGGACAGCAGTTAGCCTGCCATTCTGTAGAATCAGGTCACTTGTGTTTTTCCAACAAATATATTCTGGGTATACCTGCCCTATTCACTATCACGTCTCCAGAGCACATCCTGGATTCATAGATCACAGGTTTTCCTGCCTTATTCTGGGGAGGCCTGAAAACCTACTCATTACCACCTACTCATTGTCGGTGTTGAGTTTGCTCTAAGAATCAGTGCCATGTTGGACACTTCCCCCAGTTAGTGGTAATGACAAAGGGCTATGACTGTGAGCCCAGTTAAATTAATTATGACCTCTGAAGTGGATAAAGTCCTTAAAGCCTTAACCAATAGAATATCACTCTCAGAAACTTAATATTTCAACCAAAGCCTAGACGGCCTTGTTTGTAAGTTATCTTAATATGTAGCAAACTGAGATAGGTATAAAACAGGAGATAATACAATTTGGTAGTACAAGATGGAGTCATAGGTGTGCATTTTAATTAAATCCAACAACAACGCAAAATATTATAAAACCAACTGACTGATTTGTAAATTGAGATTTGTGTTCTCCAGACTTTAGGGGCAGGGGGAAAAAAAGCCCAATGTCTAGCAGACTTGTGCTCTTGATATTTTTCAATCTAGAGCTGTCACTATTTTACTAGCTCTATACTGTTTCCAAACCTTTAAATACCAAATCTTTTCATTCTTTTTGCCTTGGCCAATGGCTTAATTATTTATTGTGACACAAAGGAAATGTGCACCAGTATTCACAATGAACAGGAAGAACTGAGAGGTGTAATGTGTAGAGGGACCTTTGGACAATACCCTACCTATATGCTAAAACCTTTCTAGGACATTTTGTGAACCTAGGATAAGCTTACTAAAATGTCTCTAGGAGAATCTGTCAAAGTTTAGGTAGTTGTGTTCACATGAGATAATTCGTGCGAAGAGATAAGACAGATCTGGAATTTTGCCCTCTCCTTAGTCAATTGCCTCAGTCACAAAAATACTGGTATGACTGCTACTTGGTGATATCTCTGTTAGAGAGCAGAGGATACTCCACTTTTAGAACATTAAAGGAAAAAAGAAATAGTGAGTGTATGTCCTCACAATACATCAGTCTTGGGGTTCAGAGGGAAGCAGTTCAGCCTAAGAGAGAGAGAAGAATTGACCGGGTTGTACCCAGAGAAATTAACCTTGAACAGAAATCTTTTGTTTTGTGAATGGGTGCTTGTCTCCAGTCTCTCTTCCTAGAACTTTTCAGGGTTCATCAGCAAATGAGGGAGGTTTCCTCACTAAAGACTTTTTTAAAAGTGTAGATGACTTCTAGGTGCCATGGCACATGCCTGTAATCCCAATGACTTGGGAGATTGAGGCAGGTGGATCACAAATTCCAGGCCAGAGGGAGCTTGCCCAGCTTCGTGAGATGCTGTCTCAAAATAAAAATAAGAAAAAAATGGGCTGGGGTGCAGCTCAATGGTAGAGCACTTGCCTAGTATGCACAAGGCCCTGGATTCAACCCCCACCCCAAGTACTCAAAAAAAGTATACATGACATCCAACCATTGCTTAATTAAATACTTCCCCCTTTACAAAACTTTTTTATTATAAAATATAGCACAAAGACAGAGAATCTTATAAGACAATATCATAGCTTATTGATCTATGAAAAAGAAACACATATACAACCATTATCCAAGTCAATAAATAGAAATTTGTCAACCATCCCAGAAGGCCTTCCTGTGTCTTGTCCAATCACAATGTATTCACTCCACCCCTAAATGGAACTGCTATCCTGATGTTTGTTGTGATCATCTATATTGTTTTCTGTGTAGTTTTATCAGATAAATATTTATACTCAAACACAGCAGTTCAATTTTGTCTGACTTCTTTTCTTACTGGGTTTTGTTTGTTTGTTTGTTTGTTTTCAGAGGGAGAGGGGTGCTGGAATTGAAGCCAGAGCCTTGTGCCTGCTAAGCGCACACTACTACTGAGCTACACCTCAGCCTTGCCTCACTTTTTAAATACAACTTTTAAGTCTTTCTTAATCTATAGGTTCTCAGTTTAGCCTGAAATTTTCCATGCTATTTATTCATTGAAAAAAGTGGGTGATGTGATTTGTAAGGTTTTTTTAACATTCTCAACTTTGCTGAATGTATACATGTGGTATAGTTTCAAACACTCCTTGTCTTTCCTCTATATTTCCTGTATATCAATAATTGGATTAATGAGTCTGACAAGATTATGGTGCAATTTTTATAAAGAATATTTAATGAGGGGCTTGTGATTATTTGCATCAAGAGACACATGAGGTCAGGTTGTGACTCTTTACAGTTAACAGCAATTAGTCATAATTATGTAGAAACATATCATTACGGGTTATAAAAGTTTGACAGTGTGGTGTCATTCTTCCTTTATTAAGTGGAATATTGCTTTAAAAAATTCCCTCCATAAACAATTTTATTATTTTGAAATAAAAGTTGTAAAGGAAAGGCAGGAAAAGTATTATGTCTTTTCCATTATTTAGGAGTTTTCAAAATAATGATTTGGTTGCCTATAATCCCTAACACATGATAAATAAGGATATTTAAAAGGTGGTTGTTAGGTGCTGTTGAGTTGGATCCGATTCATAGTGACTCTGTGCAACAGAGCAAAACACTACCCAACACTGTGCCATGCACACAATCTTTTTATGTTTAAGCTCATTGTTGCAGCCACTATGTTTCTTCTCATTTTGAGTTGTGCTGTATCAACAAAAGGAGGTCCCAAGGGCTTTACTCCATTCCCATCATTAAGTTTAACCCTACTTTGAGGAGGCAACTCTTCCCCAATTCTTTCTTGAATGCCTTCCAGCTTGATGGGCTCATTTTCTGGCACTATATTTGGAAGTGATTCTCTGCTATTTATTCATAGGGTTTTCAGTGGCTATTTTGGGAGTAGGCTGTCCGGTCCTTCTCCATAGCCTGTCTTAGTCTGGAAGCTCAGCTGAAACCTGTCCACTGTGAATGACCCTGCTGGTATCTGAAATGCTGCTGGTGTAGCTTTCAGTATCACAGCAAGCTCCCACAGCACAACAAGCTGACAGATACAAGGGGAATTTTAAAGTAATCATTAGGAATTATTAAGCTGACATAGATTTGAGATGTCTTAAGGAATTCCACTCACTTTACTTATTTGATAACCATTGGCCAGTAGATACTGAATGCTTTGGAGACTATGCTATTAGTCATTGATGGTTTATTTTTTATCTCATATGACAATATGTACAGGCCAATTTTATTCATTTCCACCAGACCAGAAATCATGGTTCTGAAAATAACAGGGGATGATGGAATTAGAAAATAAAATAATTACTCATTTGATTTATCCAACCTGCACATATAGTACTACAACTATCAATGATATTAGCGAAAACAAAAGTTTTTCTGCATAAGTTCTCTCTATTCTCTGCATATATTCCATAGTTTAACTGCATGTATCTGGTAAGTCACTGGAGTTCTTCCTAGGCACAAGTCATATTTCAATTATTTTATGTGAATTCTCTCACTAAATTTTCCCTACCACTCTGTGAAGAAGGTAACCATATCATGTATTTTACAGATAAGAAAATAATATTTAGAGAGGCTGAGTGAATTACTGAAGGTTACATAGCTAGTAAAGAGTGGACTTGGGGTTCAAACACAACGAATGTGATTCTAAGGCCACATTGACTTCTACAATCTAATGTATCCTAAGAAAGGAATAAGGAGATGTGGTGGAGTTAAATCACAAATGGGAGAAGAGGGAAGAATCTTATATTATCTAGATAGAATGGAAATAAGGGTGAATTTAAGAGAGAAAAGAAGCCAGGTACTGTGGCACATTCCTATAATCAGAGTGACTTGGAAGGCTGAGGCAGAAGTATCATGAGCTCAAGGCCACAGGCAGCCTGCACAATTTAGTACAACCCTGTCTCAAAATAACAAATAAAAAAGGGCTGAATGGTAAAGCTTAGTGGTAGAGCACTTGCCTAGCATGCATGAGGCCCTGAGTTCAAAACTCCTAGTCCTGCGGAGAAAGAGAGAGAAAGATGAGAGAGAGAGAGAGAGAGAGAGAGAGAGAGAGAGAGAGAGAGAGAGATGTAGAGAGAGAAAGAGAAAGAGAGAGGAGAGAGAGAGAGAAAGAGAGGATAATTCAGTTGTATATTACATGAGGGCTTCGAGATGGCCTTGTAAAGATTGTGAGGGAGGAAGGTAACAAGAAAACTGAGGAATGGGGGAGGATTTATACCATGAGGTATAGAAGAGGTGGCTGATTTGAGAATAATAAAATTACTTTTTAAAAATGATTCCAATTGAATAAAAGCAGTTTAGACCGGAAAAGATATTAATCCCAGGTTTTGAGACTCTCTTCTTCCCTCAACTTACATCTAGTATCATTGGGCAACCGAGGGCAGGAGCAAAGTTTTAATTTTCATCCAGGTTTAAGGAGTAGTGGTATCCCACGGGCTAAAAGAAAACATGATCATATTAAAGAGCTAGTAAACACAGGCCTGAGAGTACTTTGCTGGATATCTTTTGCTTCTCTCAGCATATGTCCCAGTCATTTTGTACTAAAAAGGCTAGGAAGCTTAAGTCTCCACTACCTAGAGTTTTGTTACTGGATTTCTAAATGCATTTTTCTTTCTGTCAATCTGAGGTACCATGGCCAGATTTCATCTAGAATCAATCCAAGTGTAAAGAAATGTTAGGTAACACAGGCATAATTTGGAGGTGTAGATTTAGGTGAGGGAAGAATTTCCCTTGAGCCAACAGTTCTGTTTCCAGGAGGGCAACTAAGACCCTTCCTTAAAACATCTCCAATGGAAGCTTCCTGATTTCCCTGCTTGTGGCAGAGATGGCAGAATCTCTTGGAGGCCAATTCAGTTCTTCTTTTTATTATTGTTATAAGCTTTCTGAAGGGGCTGAGGTTTAGTGCAGTTGGTAGAGTGCTGCTTTGCACTCTCTGACGCCTTGGGTGTAATCTCTAGCACTGCAAAAATGGTAGAAGGATTTGACAGCTGACTCCTAAAAAACAATCCTGAAAAAATCAACCATTGACAGCCCTGTGAGGGTTGCTATGAGTCAGACCTGACTTGAGGGCACCTAACAAAAACAAGATTTCTGAGAGACCAGGAATAGATCTTATTTCTTAAGGCCCTACCACACAATTTAACTCTCCTTGTTGTACTGGGGTTTAGTTCAGTTGGCAGCGTGCTGCTCTGTGCACTCTGAGGCCCTCAGTTCTATCCCCAGAACTGCAAAAATGGGAGAAGGACCTGGCAGCCCACTCCTGAAACAATAAGCCATTGAAAACCCTATGAATAACAGAAAAGCATTGACTTAGTACCAGGCATGGCACAGTGTCAGGATATGTTTCATTCTGTTGTATTTAAGGTCACTATGAGTCCAACCTGCCTTGATGGCACCTAACAACAAAAACAACTCCTGTTTGTTAATCCCTATGCTAATTAATGGGCTGGGATGTAGCTCAGTTGGTAGAGCACCACTCTGCAGTCTCTGAGGTCCCAGGTTTGATTCCCTGCACCGCAAAAATGGGAGAAGGACGTGGCAATCCACTCTTGAGGCAATCCCAAAACAATCAGCCATTGAAAATCCTATGAGGGGATGCTATGAGTTGGACACAACTCGAAGGCACCTAACAATAAAAACAACAACATGCTAATTAACATAGAGTACTTTCTGTTAACATCAACCAAACACTGATTTGTACAAGTACCACACAGCTAAGGCTCAAATGCAAGGCCTACCATATCTAACACTTTCCTTTGTTGGCCTTGACCACTTTGTGCCTCAGTTTGCTAATCAGATTGCTGAGGATGAATCCATAGGTATGTCACGGGGTTCTAGATGTAAGGATGTATAGAGGCTACAAAGAACCACAGATGTTGGAATTATACATCACTTGAACAAATTCATCATTTTTAAACAAAAGTATCCACCACAATAAATTATGAGACAGGAAACCTATGAAGCTGCAGTGCCTGATAGACAAACATGGGAATAACCTACCTAAAAGTAGCTGAAGTATAATGTTAAAAGGGAAAACAATATATCTCCATTCTGAGGCAACCCCACTTGTTGAAATGCCCACACTACATTCTGGGAAGTTACTCATCCAGTGCTTCTAGTGGGAGGTGATGATGAAGCTGCAATACCAGAGCCAAGACTATAATGCTCTTGTATTCAGACTAATTCACAAACAAAAAGGAAAATACAAAAAACTCTGAAATGTGACATTATTAGTCATATAGCATATTTTGTTTTCTACCAATAACCATAACTACTAAAATAAAATTTGGAGAAGCACTATCAACAAGAACTGAATTACCTGGTAGACAAGTGCTGGAGTATCCCAAGAGAAAACAGTGTAACTTGGGGATTAAAAGTGGGAAAGATTAGATTGATAGGTAAACATGGTGGCAAACCAATACCTGCATACATCCAGCACTCCCTATGTACATATTGCTCTGTTCCTTCAGAGTAATGGGATAAATTCAAGAAATTATCTAACTTTCCTACACTTAATCTAACACTTCTTATATGACAATTTATATTTAACTGCTACCATTTGAATTTTTGCATCTCTTCCAAAATTCATGTTAAAACTTGTTGTCTAATGCAGTAGTATCAAGAAGTGGGACATATAAGAGATAATTAAGATATGAGGACTTCTTCATGAATACAATTAAGACTTTTATTTAAAAAAAAAAAAGCCTTCACACAGCATTCAACGTTTTTTTGCCATTTTGTAGTCTATTATATAATGACACACTATTTGGCTACTCAGGAGAACACAGTACCAGCCAAAGTCTTGGGAGCAGAGATCAGTCCTTCTGACACTGAACATTGGTGACTTTGAGCTTGGACATTCAGCACCTTTAAATATGATAACTGCATAAATGTTCTTTATAAATTACTTGGTCTCAGATATTTTGTCATAATAGAGATAACAGACAAAGACACTAAATAAACATGAGAAAATCAATCACTACATGCATCCCTGTCAAAAGTAAAACAAATATTGCTCTATTCTCTCAGAGATGGAAGAAGATTTAAAGGAATTTCTAAGTGTGGCATTGAATCAAGCATATCTTATGTGACAAACTATATTCAACTAATCAAGGTACAAATGTTTTACACATCCTGGGATTTGCATGCTTCATAATGTGCTAACAGTCTTGTATTCTGTTCATTTCACTATGACGTAGGAGAACAAACACTTAGGCCCACGTTGGAGATCAGAAACTTGAAGTTTGGGGGAAAAGACACTGGTCCAAAGACCAAAGAGTCTTTGATGTGGTCAAGCCCTCAATCTCATTGGTCCTCAAACTGTACACTCATGTTGAGAAAATAAAACGTTGAGGTGAAGAAGCGGAGAAGAGACACCTGGTAATTTACTGACAAACTACTTCCACGGGTGTGCTGGTGCTATGGTGAAGAAGGAAATGTGCTAAGGAGAGTAGAGATGTGAGCTCTACAAGGATCTGGGAAGCAGAGCAATAGCAGATGACTGCATGGGCTACCATGGAGCAAGAAGCATGAGTGAGAATTGATGGTAATGTAGGGAAGTTAATTTTGCAAGTCAAAAGATAACCAAATCCATGATCCTGGTTGAGGTCACTTGTTCCCCAGAAAAGTAGAAAGATCCGTTGAAGAAGAGTGAGCCTTAATTTTTCTGCCTCCAAATGCAGTTGTACATGAGTAACGCAAAGACAGTTGAGTGATAATGTCAATTTTAAACAAATGGTGGAGGAATGGCCACATTAATAAAATGTCATAATAAAACAAATGTTATTGTATGTGGTGGCACAC
>VMDO01026270.1:0-26968 GCA_007922755.1 Pedetes capensis | reverse complement strand
ATATAGTTTTCATCATAACACATACAATATGTAAGATATATTTAATTGGTATCCAATAATTACTCTTTTAAAGGTAAAAATAATAGAACTGTAAAGAGAATGACTTTTACCCAGTCAATATATATCTGACAGTAGGTTAGTACTCTGGCTCATGGTATTGTTATCAGTCCAGTTAGCAACACCTATAATGTTGTCTATTCATCTATCTCTATTATCCATTTACACTTACTCTGGAGAAGTGGAGGAAGGACACTGGAACAGGGAAGAAACAGCTACCACTGTTCTCAGGGCCTTTGCTTGTGTTGCTGATAAACCACATGGGAATGAAAGTCTATGACAGTTGGTGGAGTCCTTGGAAATTGCTATAGGAATTCTCAGAAATAATGAAGTCAGCCCTCTGTGCAAATGGATGGGAGAAAGTGAAATTTGTGTTTCCTGCGATGTCATCACAACCACAAACCTTTAACAACGTTGCCTGATTTCTAGAATACAGCTGTTGCTACTTCCTGCCTGCTGCCAGACCACAATAGAATTTGAGAAGCCTGTGGAGGAATCTCTTCATGAGTAAAAAATAAAGGAGATATTTACACCTGTTTATGAGCCTTTCAATAAAGTTACTTTAAATAGTACTTGGAAGTTGTCCTATACCTCATTCTTTGGATTGACTTTCTGAGTTTCTGATTGCTTTATCCATTTCTTCTTTTATTAGGAGCTAGAACTAAATGAACTAAATGAAAAAAGCAAATTAAAATAAAAATCAAGCATGCAACCAATGATATTCAAGGGCAAACTTTAAAAGGCTTAAAGTATAATTACAATAATAATGAGAAATAGCTTTGTAGGTTTGTAATGCATTTTGTTAGTATATAATTGTCATAATGCTGAGATAAATTATCTTCATCAGCATGAAATTTTAGAAATTCAAACAAACAAACAATCAAATAAAACACTGTGATGACAAGGAATATGCCTGAGAAAAATTCTAAACAAAATTAGATGTATAAAAATGCAGGGATTGAAGAAATGCATTTGTAGTACTGCTGGATGTCATAATCAAAACTTGTTCTAATTTCCTGATCAGATATTTGAAAAATAACTTGAATCAGTAAACTCTGCTGAAAATGCTTAGTGAGCTTTAATCTGTTTTTCAAATTGAGTGGCAAAATATGTATGCATTAGCATGGTTAATGAGCCATAAAACACATTATTCATTGTTTTATTCAAAGATGCTTCTGACAAAAATCTTGCTATCTATACCTGCAGCTATGACTAATGGGATGAATGTGAAATAGGCATTGCTTTTTAAATCATATGGACTAAAAATAATTTCCTCATTAAAGAAAGGAAAGTTGTTTGGTACTGTACTTTTGTTAATAGAAGTATCATTCCATTTCAAATGTTACATACTAGTTTGGTAAAGTGATGTTCTTAAAATAACCAGTTTTTCAGAACGTCAATGTAATTTTGTAGATTACTGCTGCCCCTCAGTATTTTATTATTCAGTGAATTGCTAATTAATATCTTTTCACTTATCCCTGAGATTTAGCCTTTATTGGAATTTCTGAATTGATTTAATTATCATTCCCTGTCCTGCATAATCAGCACTTTCCAATTCATTTATTTTGCATTCTTCATGAAATGCCCTTCTTTGCCTCTTGGACTTTGTTCATATTTTTTCATTTTTTCTTCTTTTCTTCTTCCCTTTTCTTCTTTCCTTTTCTTTTCTTTCCTTTTCACTTTCTTTTCTTTTCTGTTTCTTTTCTTTTGTTCATATCTGTTCTTTTCATTTCTCTTCTTTTCGTCTTTCCTTTTCTTTTCCTTTCCTTTTCTCTCTCTTTTTTTCCTTTCCTTTCCTTTCCTTTCCTTTCCTTTCCTTCTCAGTACTTGATATTGAACCTAGGACCTTGCATATACTAGACAAGTACTCTACCACTGAGCCTCATCTTCAGGCCCCTTTCTATTTTTTTTTTTTTTTTTTAATTTTGATACAGAGTCTTGCTAAGTTTCTCAGGCGCCTGTGGCTTCAAATTTGTGATCCTCCTGCCTTAGCCTCCTAAGTTGTTGGGACTGCGGGTATGCATCACTGCTTCAAGTTTTTGTTCATATGTTAATGAGACATTATTCTATGATAGCTCCGTAATGGCCCTAGCATAATTACTAGCACAAATAGGGTGATCAGTGGTCATAGATTGTCTGGGACTGACTGGTTTCCTTGGATACAGGACTTTCAGTACTAAAGTCAGGAAAAAAAATGTGTACATATATGGAAAACACAAGCAAGTTAGGAAGATTTGTGTCACTCCAAAAATACTATGTTTTTAATAAATATAAAATTCTTTCACTCACATTCTTAAAATATTTCTTAACTCAAATGAACAAATGATACCCTCCCCAATCCCTGAAGCATTTGGAAGATTTTTGTTCATGAAACTCCCTGCAACTAAATGCTACGGTGTCTTCTCATATAAATCACTACACTGGCCCTGAGCATTTATACATGGTTGTGAGTGGTTGTTCTGCCTAAGTACTGTGCCTATGGACTTGTCAAACCTGCCAGAGAATAGATAGAACAGATAGAAAACAGCTCCATGTTTATATTTGAACATGTTGATATATAAGTACATGTAAAATGATGTCTGCTCATAACCTAGCTATTGGAATCAGGTGGGTAAAATGCATAAGAGACAAAAAGCACTATATCCCATTATTGTGGCAGGATGATTTATTTAATCTAAGTCCTTTGTTTTGTTTATATTTTTACTTTTTTTCTCAATCTATGACCCAAGAATATTGCCTAGATGTTTTGTTCACTTTTGGCTTGAGGGAAGATTGCAAAATTCAGACAATTTCTATTTTTGCAGAATGATGTCTGAAGCCATTCTTTATATCCTTTCTGAACAGTAGCTTACATAATTTAAGAAAGTAGTAGAAAAGGAGCTCAATGACATTTCCCCTAATCTGCTCAAATAGTTGAATGCTGATAAAATCTGAGGCCCCATTTAGTGTAGCTAGAAAGAACAATGCAACAAAGTCATGCAGTAGATGGGGCAAGGTCTGCCACATAACTGGTGTGTTACCCCAGTACAAAATGAAAATGCCCATTCCCTTGTTCAAAAAGCTGGAAAGATGCTTCTTTCTTTCTGTCAGGATTTTTTTGTATGTATGTGGTTCTGGAGGCTTGAACCCAGATCACATGCATACTGAGCAAGTGCTCTGCCACTGAGCTGCATCCCCTCAGCCCATTTTTTACTTTTTATCTTGAGACAAGGTCTCACTAAATTACACAGGCTGCCTATATCCTGGAACTCTTTATCCTACTGCCTCCACCTCCCAAGTCACTAGGATTACAGGTGTGCGCCTCTGTGCCTGGCTTTCATGATCTCTCTTTTAACCAGGGCTGACAGTTTAAAATTTGGTCATAATATCACACTTTCTTAGCACAGAAGTTCTCAAGGGGAAATGCAGACCCTCATAAGTGACCAGGACCCCATTCTGTAATGAGGCTCATGGGGCACACACCTAACTCTAACTCTCTTCACAGGCACACTTAGGCCCCTACTGGGGATTAAGGGTGTATGTGGTTGCTGGGTGAAAGCTAAGAAATCAGTTGCCTCATAGTTGACCAAAGGAGGCAAAAGAACCCTTGGGGCAGGACCCTGTGTGTGTGTTCTTGCCCCAAGGACCCAGTGCATGCTTTACTGTTCTATCAAATATCACTTACCAAATACAATTCAAAGATAAATTATTAAATACTAAGCACTAAAAACACCCAATCCTAAAACTCTGCCTGCGGATTCCTGCCCAAATTTACTGGCTGCACAGCTATGAAGCTTCTTTGCTAGAGGGGAGATTCCCTATAACTAGGAAATTGGACTCCTATGTGTCTGTCAGCTTGTCCTGCTGTGGGAGATTGCATGCTGCTGTGATGCTGAAAGCTATGCCACCAGTATTTCAGATACCCTCAGGGCCACCTGTGTTGGACTTGTTTCAGCTAAGCTTCAGGACTAAGGCAGAAGACGGAGAAGGACCCACCAGCCCACTCCTGAAACAATTAGCCATTGAAAACTCTATGAATACCTGAGAAGCACTGTCAAATATGAACCTCCCAGGCTGGAAGGCATTCAAGAAATGAGTGAGGAAAACTGCCTCCTCAAAGTAGAATAGACCTTAAATGATGGGAATGAAGTAATGCCCCTGGGATCTCCGTTTGCTGATGTGGCACAACTCAAAATGAAAGAAACACAGTAGCTGCTACATTGGGGTCAAACATAAAAAGATCATGGGCATGACACAGTGTTGGGTAAGGTTTTGGACCTGAATCAAAACAAGGAAGTTGAAAGGGGATGTATGAGTCCTGAAGTTGATAGTAAAGTAAACACATCTAAGCCTCATGCCTGGCAATAGTGTTCTACATGGAAAGAACCTCCAGAGGGATGGATGGGAGGTACATCCCTAGTATCCAATCAATCAATCAATCAATCAATAAACCAATAAATAAGCAAATAAAATTGATGGAAGAAATAGAATATGAAGGTGAATTTTTAAAACTTTGGTTATAGTTTCAAAATTGTATTGTTTGGATAATTTGGGAGCTGCAATAAGAGAAAATATTACAGAATTTATTAAGAAAACAATATAGCTTTTCTCTGTGATTTAAAGTCTGCCTTTATAAGCCCAACTGACCTATTGAAATGTGAGATAAATATATTTTATAATGGTTTACACAGTAATATGCAATTTGATAAGAAAATGTATATATTTTAGGGTTTTTTTTTTTTGAGTGTTGGTTGTTAAACCCAGGGCCCCGCACTTGCATGCTTTTGCAAGTGCTGGACCACTGAGCTACACCCCCAGCCCATTTTTTTACTTTTTGAGACAGGGTTTTGCTAAATTACACAGACTGCCTCTGGACTTGAACTGTGATCCTCCTGCTTCTGCCTCCTGAGCCTCTGGGATTACAGGCATGCGCCATTGCTCCCCGCTCTGAGTATTGTTTATAGGAAAAGGATGTTTCTTAACTGTGTGAGATTTGAAAAAGAGAGAACAGAAAAACATTTAAACTCAATATCTTCAATTTCAATGGATACTATATAAATAAATATGCTAAGACAGAGATAAGTAATGATTGCATATAGGTTACCTTAACAAATAAAAATTACTTGATATTTCTTTTTATTCTTTCTGACCAGTAGCTTACATAACTTAAGAAAGTAGCAGAAAAGGAGCTCAATGATATTTTCTGTAATCTACTTAAATACTTGAATGCTGTCCAATCAGGTGTGACCCATAGCTAGTGATCATATGTACAGCAGAAGAAAATAGTCCCGGAGTCTGTGCCAGGAACATGATCTTATTTATGTTTAAGTCCATTACTGCAGACACTGCGTCAATCCATCTAGAGGAGGGTTTTCCATTCTTTCATTGACCTGCCACTCTCCTAAACAAAATGTCCTTCTCCAGGGATTGCTCCATCCTGAGTATATGTCCAAAATACGTAAGAACATAGCCTAGCCATCCTTGCTTCCGAGGAGCTCTCTGGTTGCACTTCTTCTAAGACAGATCTGTTGGTTCTTTTGGCAGTCCATAGTATATTCAATGTTCGTCTTGAGCACCATAACTCAAAAGCACCAATTCTTCTCCTGTCTCCCTTGTTCAACGTCCAGCTTTCACAACCACATGATATGACTGAAGATACCATGGCATGAGTCAGGCAGACCTTTGTCTTCAATGTGACATCTTTACTTTTCAATACTTTAAAGAGATCTTTTGCCACACCTTTTCCCAAAGCAATGCATCTTTTGATTTCTTGATGGCTGCTTCCATGGGTGTTGATTGTAGAACCAAGTAAAATAAAAGCATGGGCAACCTCAATCTTTTCTCCATTTATTATGAAGTTGCTTACTGACCCAGTTGTAAGGATTTTTGTTTTGTTGATGTTGAGTTGCAATCCATACTGAAGGCTATGTTCTTTGATCTTCATCAATACATGCCTTAAATCCTCTTCACTTTTAGCAAGCAGAGTTGTATTATCTGTGTAATGCAGTTTGTTAATGAGTCTTCTTCTATAAGGGAGAACTGTCTCAGCTCTCAGGGCTTACCACCTGGCCTGGGCTGGTCACCTGTGGCTAGGACAAAAGGGCTCCAGGAGGCTAGCTACAAAAGGGGGATAACTTTATTGCACAGGCACACAGGAACATAGGAATACAGTTACTGGCAGGAACAGACAGGAACAGGATCACCAGGAACAGGAACTGGCAGGGACTGGAGCTCTTCTACCTCAGGCTCTGGGCCTGGAGACTATCCTCAGCATCTGTCTCCTGTGCTGGGTCCTGTGGAGGCTGTCCTCAGCTTGCTTATACATCTGTTGTAGCTAGGTGGTGATGGTGATGGTCTTCTCTTCTTCCCTCTGGTCTCTCTGGTGTCTCTGTCTCTGGTGTGATTATGATTATGGCTCTTCTATCAAATGGTAATGGTCTGTAAGAAGGCTGCTGTGCAGTGGTATGGTTGCATGCCTAGTGCCCTGTGCACTCTCCTTCTTTAATATTAGGGCAACTGCCCCCAACTGTTTCAGAATGGCAGTTAAAGCAGTCAACCAATCATGTGGGGGTGAGAAGGTCTGGGCATAACCAATGAGGAGTGATATTCAAATCCCTGGGGGCCATCTTGCCCTGGGCCATAGGTCAGACCTCCAGGTGGGCTAGATGGACTTTATTTCCTCTCTATCCCTTGGGGCTATCCCATGCTCTGGAGTATAGATGTTGGTCCTCTAGGTAGGCTAGATAGACCCCTACATTGTTGGTACTATCTAGCATCCCAAATTTCCTATAACCTGATGCCACATTCTTCTTCATAAAGTCCAACTTCTTGGATTATTTGTTCAACATAAAAGTTGAAGAGATATGGTGAAAGGATACAGCCCTGATGCACACCTTTCTCAACTTTAAAACAGGCAGTGTTTCCTTGTTCTATTAAAATAACTGCCTCCTTTTTCATATACAGATTCCTCATGAGTACAATTAGGTACTCTGGTATTCCCCTTCACTGTGCCACTCATAATTTGTTATGATCCACACAGTCAAATGCCTTTGCATAGTCAATAAAAGATATATAGACATGTTTCTGATATTCTCTGCTTTTGGCTAATATCCATCTGAAATCAGCAATGATGTCCCTGGTTCCCCATTCTCTTCTGAATCCAGTTTGATTTTCTAGCAGTTCCCTGTCTATATACTACTACAGTTGCCTTTGTGTGACCTTTAGTAAAATTTGGCTTGTGTGTGATATTAATGATATCCTTTGATAGTTTCTGCACTCAGTTGGATCACTTTTCATGGGAATAGGCACAAGTATGGATCTCTTCCAGTCAGTTGGCCAGGTAGCTATTTTCCAAAATTTTGACATAAGCATGTTGGCAACTGCACTGTTATATCTGTTTGTTGAAATATCTCTATTGGCTTTCCATCAATTCCTGGAGCCTTGTGTTTCACCAGCTCTTTCAAGGCAGATTCTACTTCGTCTTTCAAGACCATTGGTTCCTCTTCATATGAAACTTCTTGCAATGCTTGGTCATTGACCAATTCTTTTTTGTATAATGACTCTGTATATTCCTTCCATCTTCTTTTGATATTTCCTACACCATTTAATATTTTCCCAGTAGAATTTTTCACTATTGCCATTCAAAACTGGAATTTTTTATTCAATTCCTTAAGCTTGAGAAAAATAGAGTGTTCTTCTCTTTTGGTTTTCTGTCTCTGGCTCTTTGCACATTTCATTGAAATATTTGATTTTGTCTTCTTGGGCTTCCCTTTGAAGTCTTCTGTTTAGTTCCTTAACTTCATCATGTCTTCCTTTGACTTTACCTGCTCAGTGTACAAGGGCAAGTTTTAGAGTCTCTTTTGACGTGCAATTTGTTCTTTACTTTTTTCCCATCTTTTTAATAACCTTTTGCTTTCCTCATGAATGACATTCTTTGATGTCATGCCACAACTCGTCTGGTCTTCTATCATTTGTGTCTAATGCATTCAACCTGTTCTTGACATGGTCTCTGAACTCAGGTGAGATATACTCAAGGTTTTATCTTGGCTCTTGTATGTTGTTGTTGTTGTTGTTAGGTGCTGTCGAGTTGGTATCCAACTCATAGCAACCCTCATAGGGTTTTCAATGGCTGACTGTTTCGGGATTGCCTTGGGAGTGGATTGCCAGGCCCTTCTCCCATTTTTGCGGTGCTGGGAATTGAACTCGGGACCTCAGAGACTGCAGCACAGTGCTCTACCAACTGAGCTAAATCCCAGCCCTGGCTCTTGTATACTTATTCTAATTTTCTTCAGTTTCAGTTTGAACTTGCATGTGAGCAGTTGATGGTCTGATCCACAATCAGCACTTCACTCTCACTCCATCTCCATCTGGTTGGAGAGTATCTCATCTCCATCATTGGATTCAGAGGTGGGTCATATGACCCAGTTACCTGAGCAGCACCAAAAGGCCTCAGTGTCATACGTACTTCAGGGATGGGCAAGTGATTCAAGTTTGTTCAATCAGAATGCATCTTAAGTACTTCCAGGCTACATGGAATATCTCTTGTCTCCAAAGACTGAAACTTAGTGGACATTTGTGTTAATTTTCTTTTGTTGTTGTTGTTGTTGTTGTTGTTGTTGTTAGATGTTGTCTAGTAGGTGTCTGACTCATAGTGACCCTATGTACAACAGGTGAAACACTATTGTCAGTGCTTCTCTGCTATTCATAGGGTTTTCAAATGCTGATTGTTTTTTGGGAGTAGATAATCAGACCCTTCTCCCAAGCCTATAGCACCTGATATTCCCAGGTGGTCTTCCATTCAAGTACCAACCAGCTCCAACATTGCTTAGCTTCCAAGATCTGAAGATATTTGATACCATAGTGGTAGGGCTGCAGGCAATTTTCTATTATTGCATAACAAATTGTCACAAATGTAGTGGCTTGAAACATCATCCCTTTATATCCTCAATGTCCACGAATCAGAAGTCAGGAGTTCAGGTACAGGTTAGGTGCATCTTCTGCTTAAGAAGCAACAGCTGAAATGAAGATTAAAGACAGAGCTATGGTCTCAACCAAGGCTTCGGGTCCTCTTTCAAGTTGATCCACATTGTTAGTAAAATTCAGTTCCTTGCAGGGGTAGAATTCATGGTGGCTTCCATTGTGGAGAAGACTTTTTCTGATGGTTCATCTTCACTTAAAGGGCATATCTGACTAGTCAGTGTAATGGTTAATTTTGTATGTCAATTTGACTGGGCCAGAGCAATCAGACATGTGATCAAACTATATTCTTGATATTTCTGTGAGCATATTTGAATGAGATTACCATGCATATTGGTAGACACTAAATGAAGCAGAGAGAACACACTCTTGAAACAATCTTGAAACATTCAGTTGCTAAAAACCCTATGAAGTCACTATGAGTAGGACCTGACTTGATGGCACCTAACAACAACAACAACAATAACAAGTAAAGTATATTGCCCCTCTAATGTGAATGGACCCTATCCAATCAGAGGGAAAACAAATATATTGCACACTGTTAGTGGAAACATGACTTGACCTCATTCCTATGCCTGAAATCCCTCTTTCTAGGGAGGAGGATGAGATGCAAAGATAATTAGAGTGATGTTCTTGAATAGAGTTCCACATGCTTAGATGCCAACATTTGCAGATCTCCTACAGATTCTTACAAAAATAAACAAATAACAAAAATAACAAATAACAAAATAACAAAAATAAATAAATAAATCTGAGATAGTCTTAACTTCATTTAGATGTGAAGTGTTTTGCCACCAGATGGTTTTCCAAAGGCCAATCACTAATGTAAGAACTTGCAATACATAATAATGTATTGAATATTACCTGACAGATTTCAATTTGTCTAGAAGGCTATACAGTCAATTCAGACAAAAACAAATTAAATTATTTCATCAGGAGATTTTTGGCAAAATTACATTTTCTGAACTTCATTTTATGCAAGTCCAAATCCATAAGTTTATACGAGCCAACACATTTCTTTTGTTGTAAGAGTGTGTTTTTACACCAATGTGTTTGCTATAGTCAAAGGATGATTCATAGCTAAGTATGTAAGCGTTTTATGAATTGCAATCTAATGCAAATTAAGTGTGAAGCAGAGTTTAGAAAATTGCACAATTGATTCAGTGTAATACCATAAGTTTAGTTAGTCAACAAGGATAGTTTTGAATAAAGAAATATCTAAATTTTCTTTTGATAGACTCATCTGGTAAATTAGATCTTCATTATACTGACCAAGTATTTTCTGTCTCCCACCTTGTATTGTTTGAGATTTTGATTTGAAGTGAATTATATTTTAACAAATTTTCTGCAGATTCATTATATATCTTTGTCTTTTTAGGTGGGTAGCTTAATAAGAAAGTTAATAAGTAGCTTAATAAGAAAATTAATAAAACAAATTATAAAATCAGTTTACCATTTAGCAAGTAAAAATAGTATTCATTTTAATTGGTGTCACTGTTTTTTTCTCCCCCATTTTTGATAACAAATCACATTTTTTGCCAGGCGTAGTGGCATGCACCTGTCAATAGAACAGTTAATCTTTATTAAAATATAGTTCAAAGGGTACCATATCAATGTACTAATGATTAGTCAGGTTATGACTGGTGAAGAACATCTTGATTTGTAGCTTGGAGGATGAGGAACAAATTTTCCTTCCACAATGGATAGTGTAATGACAAGCATGCTGATTTCGAAGGTCTGGCTGCCATTGTTGTTGTTGTTTGTTGTTGTTGTTGTTGTTAGGTGCCTTCGAGTTGGTATCTGACTCATAGTGACCCTCATAGGGTTTTCAATGGCTGACTGTTTCGGGATTGCCTTGGGAGTGGATTGCTGGGTCCTTCTCCCATTTTGTGGTGCTGGGAATTGTTGGGTTCTGTTAAGTCCAGTCCAACTCATAGTGACCCTACACACATCACAAGGAAACACTCCCCAATTTTGTGCCAGGCACACGATCTTATTTATGTTTAAGCCCATCTCTGTAGCAATAGCAAATACACAAGCACTCATGCAATAGACACCCAAGAAAAGAAAGTGTAGGAACAACAGGTCATTTCCTAGACAAGAGCCCTGCATTAAATATGCAAGTCTTTTAAAATGAAGAATATATCACAAGATTCTTTGAAAGTTTGGATGGAAATAATATAAATGCATACATATACAAGTATCTATGAATACAGGCAGTATGGATCTATGTAATAAATAGCTGGACACCAGAAAACAGCAACTTATATTTCATTTAAATGTAGAGAAGTAATGGTTATGATTTCAGCTCTGGATACCAGAATGATACTTAAATCCATAGCTCCATAGCTTGTTGTTGTTATTAGGTGGCCTGGAGTCAGTATCCGACTCATAGCAACCCTCATAGGGTTTTCAATGGCTGACTGTTTTGGGGATTGCCTTGGGAGTGGATTGACAGGCCCTTCTCCCATGTTTGTGGTGCTGGGAATTAACCTCAGGACCTCAGAGACTGCAGCACAGCGCTCTACCAACTGAGCTAAATCCCAGCCCAACTCCATAGTTTACTGACTCTATAATCTGAGGCAAGTTAAGTAAACTCTATTTCATGGTTGTTACCTACAATGGGGGTAAAAGTAATTTCTACTTAGAAACTGGAGTGATGTGCCTGAACAATTGCCTGGTATATGATAGAGGCTCAACAAATATTAATTACTGTATTGATAATTTATTACTGCATAATAAACTGTATCAAAACTTAGTGATTTAAAATAAGTGCTATTTATTTAGTTTATAATTTCAGAGTTGACAATTGAGCTGGTTTCACCTGAGTAGTCTGCTTCTTAACTGGGCTTAGACATGCATCTGCATATTGCTTCCATAGTTGACTAGCTGTTTCATAAAATGGAGCTGTTTCTTAAAAATCTGGGTTTATTGATGGAGTAAATAAGACTTTGAAAGAGTAAGAGAGAACGGGTAGGAGAGAAAGCCAAGTGTGAGCAATGTCAACTTGATCAGATTGAGAGAAACCTAGGAGGTTAGTAAGACACACTTCTAGGTATGTTTGTGAAGTCATTCCAGAGATGAGTGGCATGAGAGACCACAACAGAGGGGGAAAGACTCACTCTGAACGTGAGCAGCACCCGTGGTAGGCTGGGGTCCCGGGTGGAACAATGGTGGAAGAAAGCAGAAGCTAGCCATTGTGTACAAATTCCATTCTTTCTAAGTGAGTGTGTCTACTCCTGTTGCTGTACCCTATGAATAGCACACATTTCTCAGCTTTTCAACACAATTCACACCAGAGACTGTCCAGGGAACTTCCAGGCCTTCAGCCTTAAACCTGAGCTATATGATTGGTCCCCTTTGTTCTGCTTCCTCTAGGTTCTTGAACTGAGCAGCTGTGGAGTTCTCAAGCACTCCAGTATGTGGAGGTCTATTGTTGGACTATCCAGCTTCCAATGACAAAAGCCAATCCAATAAATTCCCTGTGTGTGTGCATGTGTGTGTGTGTGTGTGTGTTTCTGTTCCTCTAAAGAATCCTAACTAATACATGTAGTTTCAGAACTGGCACAATGTCAGTGGTATAATAATAGATTAAAGCATACCAGACCTGACTATAGCAATGGAGTAGACATGTATTTTCATATAATAGATATTAATAAATATTTAATGATACCTTTGTTCTATATTTGTGTTATCCATAAAATTCAGAAGTGAAAAAAACCAGAAAAATATTCTTTGTCTGTTAAACAAAATAAACTTACAGCATTGTGAAACATGAGAAATGACTTTTGAAATACACATTTTAAGTATGTTACTGGTAAGCCATTAGAAAGAGGTCTAATGAAGCTGACCATCTTCATGATAATAGAGTGACTAGTTGACAAAAGACTGAAATACTAGATCTCTTCTTCTTTGTTGGAGTGGAATTTTTTACATTCTGTCGAAGTCACTATGAACTTACATGATTAACAGTTTCAAATTCCACAAAAATAACACTAATAGAACAAATTAACCATAAGTGATAGGCTGTTTTCATGTTGTGTGAAAATATGCTAATTTAAGCAGGATATTTATTCTCTAACTCTTCATTTTTACCCATCCTCCTATTACATAGAAAGTAAACAAGTATGATTAATTTTTCAAAACGATATTATGAATCTTTTGATGAAATTTGTAATAAAAATGTAGACTGTGATTTAATAGGGAAATAACTGTCTCTTTAGAAAAACTGAAAATGAAACCAAAATTACTATACAAGCAACATCAAAATACCTCAAGATGATGGATAAAGAGGACATTTACAAGGTTTGGTAATGCAGAATAGTAAAGTTTACAGGAGATTAATCTAATATTGGAGACATATCATTTTTCACAGAAGCGGAATCATAATTCAGCTGTCTCCCCCTGACAAGGTCAAAATTTACCACTGTGTGCACTCAAATGCTGCAGCTGGAGCAGCTTCATCACATCCTAAATCAGGTTCTGTATAATTTCATATATAAAATCAAATTCTGTGGAAAGTATCTGTTCCCAATATATTAAAAAGAAAAAACAAGAAAAACCTTGGAAACTTTGTGTTCAACTATCACAGAAAAAATAAAATTCTAGTTTGATACATAATTAATCAGAATTATCAGCAGCTGCATTTGATCCATATTGCTGGGAATTATAACACAAAACAAAGCCAGCTGTTTCAACATATCAAATCCATTACTGTCTCAAGAGCTATTCTGATTAAGGCTAACATGATGTGATCACTTTCATCACTTCACAGCTGCTCTTACAGTGTTTAGATTTCAAAATCAGCATATGCCATATATTCAGAGTAAACTAAATTCACATCTGTGTTATTTAAATGGTATCAAAACTAATTGGAATGCATTCACCATTATGGTAGAGAATTTTCCTCACCCATCCTTCTCTGATCAATAAATACTCTTTAATGAAGTATATACAGTTTGAGTAGAATTTAGGTTCATTCCTTAGAGGAATGTGAAATAATGTAGAACATCTTATAAAGCGCATGGCACTTAGAAAAGACTTGTTATGTACTGAACAAGAGAAGATAATAAATTTAAGGAAAAAAGAAAACCTCTAGCTGTTGCATTCTTTTTTGGAAATGACATTAAAGGATTCTGATAAATTCAGAATTTGTTCACTGTGTACTACACATTTTTTTCTTTTTTTTTTCTTTTTTGTGATATTTAGGGGTTGATCTCAGGAGGGTCTCATGCAGGTTTTGCAAGCACCCTACCACTGAGCTGCACCCCTAGTCCATTTTTTATTTTTTTTATCTTGAGACAGGGTCTCAGTAAATTAAATAAGCTGCTCATGTCCTCAAACTTGTGATCCTCCTGTCTCTGCCTTCTGAGTCGCTGGGATTATAGCAAGAGCCCTGGCACACAGCAAGGTACATAGGATTTTGAGAAACTCTTTTGTATTAAAGTTTGGGCTGGGGACATAGCTCACTGCTAGATCACTTGCCTAGCAAGTATAAATACTTGGCCAAACCTCAGCATCACAATAAATAAATAGATAAATAAATAAATAAATAAATAAATAATCTACTTTTAAACCTATGACTAGAAAGTATTATCTTTTTCCTTTGACAAGTGGTTCTCAAATATAAGCATAAACACAATACATATTACTAAAGTGTGTCTCAAAAATTCATTTTCTGTTGATGGTATGGAAATGAAATGCTCTTAAGTAAGCACTTGAGATAAAATCCATATTTGGAAAACATTTTTCTTAATCCTGTATTTCTTTTGGAATATCTATATCCTGCTCTGCTGTTCATCCATATACTTTGTTTTCCATTAGGAAACTGCTAGTGGGAATGCAAGATGGTGCAGCGACCATAGCAAAGAGTATGGTCATTCTCATGAAAGTAAAACTAGAAGTATCATGTAACCTAGCAATTCCAGTTCTGAGAATGTACCCAAAAGAGTTGAAAGGAAAGCTTCAGAAGATGGTCATCCATATATCTTCATGGTAGCATTATTCACAATAGTTGAAAGGTAGAAGAATCCCAAGTATCTATCTACAGATGAATGGATAAATCAAATGTGGTAGATACTTGCAATGGAATATTACTCAACATTAAAAAATGACAAATTTCCCATTTTAAAACATGAATGAACCTTCTAAACATTGTACTGAATGATGTAACTCAGTCACAAAAGAACAAACACTGTGCTATTCTATTCATATGAGGTAACTAGAAGAATCAAGTCACAAACACAAAAAGGAAAATAATGGTTGTCAGAGGGTGGAGGAGAGGGGAAAAGTGGGACAATCATAGTTAGAGTAAAAGTATTTATAAAATCTAGTTATGTTAAGTTTTTAAAGCACATTTAAAGCATAAATTGTATGAAAATATGAAATAGATGCAAAAATATATACCAGGAAAAATACCAACCCAAAGAAACTGGAAAAAGATAAATTAATGTCAGGCAAAACATTGTAAATTAGACTCTTTATGTTGTTCTTGCCTGCAGCTATAGCCCTGTGGCATCTGATCCCGTCAGATCTTGGAAGCTAAGCAGGGTCGGGCCTGGTTAGTACCTGGATGGGAGACCGCCTGGGAACAGCAGAAGCTGTAGGCTGGGAGAAGGACCTGGCAACCCCCTCCCAAAAATCAATCTGCCATTGAAAACCCTATGAACAGCAGAGAAGCACTGACAATAGTGTTTCCCCTGTTGTACAGAGGGTTGCTATGAGTCGGATACCCACTCGACCGCACCTAACAACAACAACATGTTGTTCTTAATAATTTAAAACATGCTATATGCCATACATATAGCAAGAAAACTAGTTTAAAGAACACAAATCATCAAGAAAAAGTCAAACAAACCAATAGAAAAATGTGCAAAGAACATGAATGGACATCAGAAGAAGAAACATATACAGTCAATAAATAAACAAAAAGATGTTTGCACAGATCAAAATGTGTGTTAAGATTACAATCAGATCTACTAAATTTCTGAAAATTAAAAATTCTTATAATATCAAATTTTATATAGAATAATTCTATAAAATTACTGAGTACTATTTCATGAAACTTGAATATTTTCATACTCAACTTTTGAATTTACAGAAAAATCTTACATTACTGTCCTTTCAAAGGACATTTTCACTGAATAAAAAATTCTAGCTTGACATTGACTGTTTTCAGTACCCTAAGTTGTTGTTCCATTTTTCTTCCAGCATTCAATGATTCTGACGAGAAAACTGCAGTCACCCTTATCCTTTTTCATCTATACAAATGGATTTTTTTCCATTGCTTGTGAAGTTTTATTGCTGGATTTAAAGATTTGATTATACATCAACTTGGCATAATTTCTTTCATAATTTTTCTGCTTGCAGTCTAGTGAGCCTCTTGAAACTGTCAGTTTATACTTTTTATCATATTTGGAAAGTTTTCAACCATTGTCTTTCAAGTATTTTTCTAATTCTTCCTTTCTCTTCTCTTTTGAGGATCCCAGTTACACATATATTTCACCACTTTAAATTGTCCTACAACTAGCATTTTTGTTTTTTTCATTGACTAAATATATTTTTGTGTCTTGCCGTGGAGGGCAGTTAAATTACTTGATTATACATTGATCCTTTCATGGTTTGTTTTTAGGTTTTGTTAAGGAACATCAGTACCATATATATCTAAGACTAAATTTTAACTTCTCTGAGGCAAGAATCGTCTTAATACTCTGATTCTTCCATGAATTTTAATGTGTTCCACCCTGCCTTGGGAATGAGTAGTATCCTTAACCATGTGTGATCTATGAGTTCTGTTCTCTGTAATCTTTTGGATAGTTTTCTTTTATTTCCCTCACCCTCCAATTACTTCATCACAGGTATCTGTTGATATATCAGTTCTTACCTGAACATTTGAGAGGAATTCTGTACACCTACAGAGTTCCTTTTCTGTGTAGCTCTCTCTGCTTCAGTATTACACTGTGTGTATAATAGTAGCCTTGGATTTTCCAGATTTTTGGCTCTCCCTCCTACAGGTTCTGCCTAAGTTACCCAGAGCCATGATTTCCATGGACACTTTCTCTCCCTAGCTAATAAGATGGATATGCATTGGTATCACCTCATTATTTCTTGTCTTCCAGGAATTACTACTTTTGTTGCTCAATGACCAATGTCCTTAATGCCATTGTTTCAAGTAGTTTTTCTCTTTTTTCTTTTCCTTCGTTTTTTTGTTTGTTTGTTTGTTTCACATCAGAGTAAATATAGTCCCTATTGTTCCAACTTAAGTGAACTTGTAGGTTATTTATAATAAAATTTTAATCTGTTCTAACTAATGCAAAAGTTATTATAGGAAAAGACATGTAATTCAAAATATGCTGTAATGTTGTAGGTGTCAGATAGGTTGTCAAAAATGCAAAGGTATTTCAAGTTAGATAGAAGGACATCTTTCTTGTTTCAGATATTTTTGGTGAAACTTCCACCCTGTGGAAAGCAGGCTGTATACATACTAAGCTTGTAGTTCTAGAGAAAGCATTGGTATTAAGCCAGAATATCAATATGTATTGGTGGTTTCTTAAAGCTTATAGCAGGGTAGTATAAAAATGGAAGTGAGTTTAGGTAAAATTGGATGTTTAACAAAGAAAATCCAAAATGTTCATAAATTCAAGGCCTTTTGGGTTGGAAAGCTAGTCACATCTGTATTTACTTGCAGTAGCCTCAAGAGATATATCATTAAGTTTGTGTGATTTGACGTACTGTATACATAGATATGGGAGAACTTGGCAATCCTCTCCCAAAGCAATCTTGAAACAATCAGCCATTGAAAACCCTAGGAGGGTTGCTGTGAGACAGACCTGACTTGATGGCACTGACAACAACAACAAATATGTAGATCTGACTGTAATCAAAATTTCCTGAAATCTATTCTATTTTTGAAAATTTATATTACTGAAGAAACATCAAGTGTGACCTGAAAAATCTGTGACTAATCAACACAAGATGATTCTTTAGACTTCATATATACACTATTTGAAAGGAGGCTGCAAAAGATTTTCATTCTTCAAGGGCATAATTTCCTATGTCCACAGGGGTAATAGAGGATAATGGCTCAGAAAGAACATCTCAGAAGGCACAAACAAGGCCAGTAAGACCAAAAGAGGATGTATTTCCATTGTTGAAGATTGTTGTTGTTGTTGTTGTTACGTGCCGTTGAGTCAGTATCCGACTCATAGCGACCCTCTGTACAACAGGGGAAACACTATTGTCAGTGCTTCTCTGCTGTGCATAGGGTTTTCAATGGCAGTTTGATTTTTGGGAGGAGGTTGTCAGGTCCTTCTCCCAAGCCTACAGCTTCTGGTGTTCCCAGGCGGTCTCCCATCCAGGTACTAATCAGGCCCGACCCTGCTATAGCTTCCAAGATCTGACGGGATCAGATGCCACAGGGCTGTGGCTGCCAGCATTGTTGAAGATACTTTCTCCATTAATAGTGAAAAGTGTCTACCCATTTCTTTCCAGCAGTATTTCTCATTGTTATGGTTCAATTCCTACTGTGTTTCCAGTTTTCCTCTTTCAAACTGGAGATTGTACTTCTGTTATTATCATCCTATTCTTGTTACCATTCTACATTAGTAGAATCTTGTTTTTGATTGATTAGATCAAATACCATATCTGGTGAAAAGGACTAAACATCTAGGGCTTGAGCTGAATACAATTATCTACATTGCATGTTGGCTTGGATTCTTTGGAGAAGGAATGAGAATATTCTAAAGGTTGGAAGAATTCAGATGATCATTTGATGGTCATGGGGTAGATGGTGGCTGACCATGAAATGGAACCTCTTCTTCATGAGTACACAGGCTACTTTTCCAGTTTCCTTTGCATTTAATTTTGGAATGTCATTAAATACCAGACAATCTAATGTGACTACAAGTCATGTATACTGATCTGTGTTGTGGCTTTTAAAGCAGAAACATGTCTCCTCATATTTTCTTTTTCAGAGAGTGCATGTGGACAACAATCGCTGTTATGTGCCACGGAGTCAGTGTCTGACTCATAGATACCATATGTACAACAGGCAAAACACTATTGTTAGTGTTTCTTTGCTATTCATAGGGTTTTCAATGGCTGACTGGTTTTTGGGAGTGGGTTGCCAGGTCCTTCTCCCAAGCCTACAATACCTGGTGTTCCCAGGCAGTCTCCTGTCCTAGTACTAACCAGGCCGGACCATGCTTAGCTTCTGAAATCTGACAGGATCAGACAGCACAGGAGTATGGCTGCCGGCATAGATAACAAAAAGATGTTGGAAATTGATGTGACACATAACAAAAGCAGACTGACTTCTTGATTCACCACATGAACTGATTCATTTATTTACTAAATATGTCCTCCCATTTGTCCTGGTGGGGAGGCAAACCCCACTGTTCTTCAACATTTATATTTTCCTTTCTTCAACATTTATATTTTCCTATCTTTTTGTTATAGTGAGTTAGCCTATTACAGTTAATGTAACCTAACATTCAACAATTCCTCTCTGAGGACATAACCTTGAGAATCTTTTGCATATATGCACCACAATATGTAGGAAAAAATGTTCAAATTACTACAGTATATTCAAATAAAAATGTAGTAAATATTGTCTTTTATAGGGAGAACAAGCAATTGTATATTTATTAAATAGAACATGATGCATCTACTAGGATGTGTTATATATACAAATATGAATTATATTATATTATTATCATGCACAAATCTTAGAAACATGGGATTATGTGATAAAAGTCAAAAAACAAATGTTAGTGTTCTGTTACTGTACCAAAATGATTGTCCACTTATAAAGAGGAAAGGTTTATTTTGTCTCACTTTCTTGAGGTTCCAGTCCATGGTTTGATGACATCTTGTTTTGGAGCCTGTGACAAAGCAATACATCATGGTGTGGAATATGTGATGGAGTGAACTCCTCACTTCAAGGTAGCCAGAAAGCAAAGAGAGAAAAGGAAAGAGACCAAGGTCCCCATATCCTCTACTACGGCAAGTTACACCTGATGACTGGAAGACTTTCCATTAGGCCCCACCTCTTAAAGGTTCCACTTCCTCTTAATAGAGCTACAGGCTGGGAACCAAATCTTGAACATATGGGCCTTTGGAGGCCATTCAGCCAAAGTATACATAAAAATTTTTGATGTTTAGAGTTACACACTCAAGTGGAAAAATTAAAAAATAAAGATAAATAATTGATAAATATAAAATTGAGTAGTCAGAAAAAGCATACCAGTTCAGGTTTTCAGTCTTGTCACTTCTTGGATTATGTATTGGTTTCACAGGTGTGCATTATTTTATTGTGTTTAACAGTCCACACATATGTTACATATTTTCTTTCATGTTTATTGAATATTATATTCAAATTTTATACAGAATTATAGAAAAGTCAATGAAGGAGAATTCAAAGCATGAAACTATTGAGGATGAAATAAACTCATTTTTGCTACTCTCTGACTTCCCCTTTACTGTCTCCTTATTTCAAATGCAAACAGTGTGTTCGTGCCACACAACATACCAAAGCTCACACACTGAGAGACCTGGGGGTGAACACTGGTGATCAAACAGTCATTTATGGACAACGTGGAAAGCTCTAGAAGAAATTATACAGTTGTGAATAAAAATTTAGTCAGAAAATTAATTCAAACCCCAGTCCTGTCCCAGGGGGAAGAAATTTTAATTATGTCATTCCCACTCTCAAAGTCTTTGAAATAACAGCAAAGACATTTTAGTACAACAATCCAATATATAAAATGTTAAAGAGAAAAAGAATCTCATAAATGAATCATAAATTTTGAATTCCTGGAAAAGGAGAGCATATTATAATTATGTATAATTATAAGTGGCCTGTAGTCATTCCACTGTGGTGTCTGATCCCATCAGATCTCAAAAGCTAAGCAGGGTCGGACCTGGTTAGTACTTGGATGGTTAGTACTTGGTTAGTACATGGTTAGTACTTGGGAACACCAAGTGCTGTAAGCTTGGGAGAAGGACCAGGCAACCTACTCCCCCAAAATAATCAGCCATTGAAAACTTTATGAATAGCAGAGAAGCACTGACAATAGTGTTTCGTCTCTTGTAAGTAGGGTTGCTATGAGTCGGATACTGACTCGACGGCACCTAACAACAACAAAAATTATAATTGATAGAGTAAAAATAATGCAAAATAAAAATCAGAAAGTGAAAACAATTCTGGAGGCACACCAAGTATAGAGTTATTGCTGTTCTTAGATGCCATGTCCAACTCACAGCCATCCTTACAGGGTTTTCAATGGCTGATTGCTTCAGGATTCCTCACCCCCAGAAGTGGACTGCCACATTTTTCTCCTATTTATGTGGTGCTGGGCATCAAAACTGGGTCCTCTGAAAGTGCAGAACAGTGCTTTACCAACTGAGCTAAGCCCCAGCCCCGAAGTATAGAGTTAACAGGTATCAAACAAGAGGTCTTTAGTGATCTTGTGGGCAGCCCTGAAGCAGCTAGGCTGGTTTATAATCCCTGCCTTCAGCGTGTATTAGGCAATTGGCATTGCTGATGTCTTTCTCAAAGGTAAACTGATTGTCTTTAGACCTTAAGCCCAGAGAGATTAATAGTGCTCCATATACTTCACTCAAATGGAAATGGAATGATAAATATTACATGGAGAAAGAGACGGAATGTTACATGTGATCCAACAGCACATTCTACACCCACTGTGAGCATAGAACATTCATTCTCATTCAAGAACATAGAGTTTTTACTCATTAAATATTTAATCAAAATCAATACTACAGAAAAAGAGAACCAAACTCAAGAATCTGAATAATTAGCACTCAAAGAAAATGAATTCACAGTATATATAGATATTATTTTACAATCCAGCCTATTCTCATTAATTTAAGAATATAAACTTATCGGGCGCAGTGGTACACTCCTGTAATCCCAGCTACTCGAGAGTCAGAGGCAGGAGGACTGCAAGTTTGAGACCAGAGGCAGTCCTCGTAATTTAGCGACACCCTGTCTCAGAAAGTAAGGAAATGGGTTGGGGATGCAGCTCAGAGGTACAGCACTTGCAAAGCATGCAAGCGTGAGGCACTGGGTTCACCCTCCAGTACCACACAAACACACACACACACACACACACACACACACACACATATTATATATGTGTATATATATAATACATATATATGTGTATTTGTGTGCTTAGAACTGAGGATGTGCTTAGAACTGAGAACCTCTGGAAAAGAGCTCTTAAAGATAAGAAGACCATGAAAACTTTCAGAGAGAGTAAAACAAATAAATAAAAATTAGTGGACCCTATGAAAAAAGTATAGATCACCAAGCATGAAGCAATGCCTTAAAGCTTGAGAAGTAAAATATTCAGAAGTTATAGAATCTTATGTCCTGCTAAACCACATTGTCGCATGGAGTTATTATAGGGAATAAACGTAGTAAAAGGAAAATCAATGAATCAAAAATGATTAGAATGGACTGAAAGCAAGGTAGATTAGGCCAATCACATCAACAAACTCATGCATTATTATAGGCAATGACATTGGATCTTGTATTATCACCTAAAGTCAAATACTAAGATTATTCCAGTAAAAACTCTGAGTTGGTTTAAGATACTCAGTTTTATGGCATGTTTAATAGAAACAATATGAAATAAAAGTAACAGAGGTATCAAAAGTAGCTAGCAAAATAATTAAAAGGATTTGCCGTCTTACAAAATTTAAAATCCAAAGAATCAGAGCTAGTTAACATTATAGTCAAATATACTTGTACATGTTACTTTTTCTAATTTTAACTTTTGCTAACTGCAATGTGATCCACCAAAATTTGTGTGCTGAAACTCCATATGATAACATTAAAAGATGTTTCCTTCAGGAGGTGATTAGTCATCAGGACAGAGCCCTCATGAATAGGATTAACACCTTTTTAGAAATACAAAGAGTTGTTTGTCTCTCTTCTGCTCTTTCTCCATGTGAGGACACAGTGTTCATCATGTCTGGAGGACACAGATTTCAATGTGCCATCTTGGAAACAGAGACAGAGCCTATACCAGACATCAAGACCACTTCCATCCTTTTCTTAGAATTCCCTACTTCCATACCTATAAAGAATAAATTTATGTTGTTTATAAATTTCCTGGGGCTAGAGTTTAGCTCACTTGACAATATGATGCTCTGTGCTCTCTGAGGGCCTAGGTTTGATCCCCAGCACCACAAAAATGGGAGAAGGACCTGCCAGCTCACTCCCAAAACAATCCTGAAATAATCTGCTATTGAAAATCCTATGAATAGCAGAGAAGCACTGACATGGTGCACCTGCCATGGCAAAATATCAGGGAGTATTTTGGTCTGTTGTACATAGGGTCATTATGAGTTGGACCTGAATTGATGGGCAACAACAGCAACATAAATTTCCCAGTCTCAGATATTTAGCAGCACAAACAAAAATACTATTCTTACAAACAAAAAATGTAGTTTGATATCTTTTATTAAAAGCACAGAAAATATTCTTGAGAGACATTCTCTCTCACCTTTGAATATTTAAAGTGGAAGACATGGTTGTAGGGAGATTTTGTAGGGAGATTTCATGGCTAGCAAGAGAGCAGGTCATTTGGCTCTCAGCAAGTTCTCTGGCAATGATATTGCATGTTCTCTGTGTTGCATAGGGATCATATAGCCAGTTATTATAAGAAGTTTGTTTTTAATAGGGATGCATTCCAAGTAAAATCTGTAGTAAGTCAAGAAGAGAGGTTTCTGATTTTTCTAAACTGATTCCAGAAACAAACTCAATTTGGAAAAACATCCCAGGTTATTCACACAGTTCCTTTTTGGGAGTGCGTGGAAATGACTTGATAAAGAATAGACCCTTTTCCACTTAGACCCAAGCATGGTGAATGTGAGTATTCTATATGCAATGGTTTCCCAGGCAGCATAGAAGGCAAAGCACTTACACCTCATGTGTTTTTCAGCTGTTACTGCAACAAATACCTGAGATAATCAGCTTATAAAGAGAAAAGGTTATTTTGGCTAAGAGTTACAGGAGTTTCATTCCATGATTGGCTGGCTTCATTGCTTTTGGGCCCATGGCTAGAAAGCACATCACGGTGTGATTTTGTGGCAAAACACTTCACCTCTTGGTAAGGACGTTCAACAGAGGAAGAACAAGGGGCTGGGGATCCACCATCCCCTTGAAGAGCACATCCTCAATTGCCTGAAGTCCTCCCGTTAGGTTCCACCATCTCCCAATAGCAGGGGATCAGGCTGGGGATCAAAACTTTAACATATAGGCATTTTGAAGACCCTTGCCCAACCTATGTTATCTCATGTATTGTAATGTATGCAGCCCAGGGTGTTAGGGCAATGGGTTATGTTGCTGAGAGACAGAAGAAAACACCCAGAGGCAGCTTGAAGTTGCAATGTTAATTCAAATTTATTAACAAGTAGGCTAAATGAGGAGATAATCTGACCAATGAAGTTGATTGTCCAGTGTTGGCCAGACTGACAGAGAGGGGTCACAGGAGCTCATAAGGACTGGACTAAGAGCATTGAGTCTTTCCACAGTGCTCGAATCTGCCAAAAGTTTAAGCAGTGCTTACCCTCTCCAGAGCAACTGCAAGGCTGTCCTCCCACAGAGGGCTTCTTCCAGCACTGCTTGCCAGAGGGAGAGGGCTTTTATGGATTAGAATACACAAGCAGTGATAGCACTAGCTTGCTTACTTGCTTTGTCCTTGTATGACCAGCCTTCCACAGAGTGGCTGATCCAGCATACTCCCAGGAAGGACGTTCTCTTCTAGATATCATTGGTTTACCCTGATTCCCAGTATTCACAAGAGGGAGTCAGTGACCTTTCAGAGACCCCTTATCAGAACGTCCCATCCATTGCCCCCTTGGCTTGGCTAGAGTCTAGGGAACAGAAAGGACATTTCAGGAACATGATGTTAAAAGCTCAGCTTTTCTCAATGATCATACATATATTAAACAAGGCATTTAAAACAATTTCAGAAATTCTCCTACACTAGATATCACTGCCATTTGGCAGAATTGTTAGTATATTTGAAATCCTCTAATGGGCTAAGTTGAGGTTACTGAGTGAATATGACAACTTTAACTTTAATAAACTCAAAATGGTTGGGCGTAGTGGCACACTCCTGTAATCCCAGAGGCTAGGGAGGTGGAGGCAGGAGGATAGCAAATTCAAGACCAGAGGCAGTCTGCGTAATTTAGCGAGACCCTGTCTCAAAAAAAAAGTAAAAAGGTTGGTCTGAGGGTGCAGCTCAGTGGTCCAGCACTTGCAAAGCATGCAAGTGCTAGGCCTTGGGTTCAACCCCCAGCACTATAAATAAACAAATAAATAAACAAACAAAAAATAAAATAAACTCAAAATTTCCCAGGAGGCATCTTAACTTTGTTGAATAATGCCATGACACAACAGTCTATATAGTGAGGGCAACTGTTGTGTTTGTATTCCCTTCTCTAGTGTTTCTCCATACCTCATTCAGGTGGTCCAAAGCAAATGACAAGCAAGGGAACTATAAAATGCCATCAGTGTCCTCAAATATATATTTTTTTCAAAACTACACACAGTAACAAAAATTAAGAATTTAGTTACAATAAACAAAGTAAACAATAGCTAATTAAACATTTTCTACATGGTTTTTAAAATATATTATACAGAATAGCAAAGAAGAAATCCTTCTTTCTGTTATATTTAGCCCTTTAAAAACTATATTTGTTTTTAAAATATTTTCTTTTTAAAAAATCAATGCAAATATCCTTTTGGTGAATCGTGTTTTGATAACCTTTCTAGAAAAGCTGTTCCGGGCATCCTTCACCACTTGCCGGAGTGCATTATCTGTAATTGTCTTTTAATAGACTGAGACTAAATTATTAGAAAAAAATTGTATCACCAGGGAGTAAAGGTTGTCAGATACCACTGAGATGTAATACATCAAGTGCTCAGGTGTTCAGCTTTATCTCATAAGCTGTTTGTTTTCAGGACACACATTCAAGAAAGAAAAGGTTTTCAACCTTTCTAACCTGTTCTGATTTCAAATGAGCAAAGTAATCAGCACTAACAACAAGGAGAACAATAGAATTAATGATTCCTGGACAACAGCAACATATTAGATAAAGGATTTGTGACTATAAGGGGGATAATGCAAACCTTCCTCATCAAGGAGCCAACATTTTGTTCTCAAAACTAATTAAAAGTTCTCCAAGAAAGCATTTTCTTTAATAGTCAGGAGTTAACAATGGCTTTGTATTTTTCAAGAAAAATATTTTGCAAAAGAAAAATTTAGTGGTAATCAAAGATCTACCTTCTATTTTACAATCTCATGAATGCAATATAATTGTGGAAATGTAATGAGTCTAAAGAAACTCCGTATAGCGAAACAACAAAATTTACAATAACAAATAATTATAGGTTGAGAATTTTTAAAATTATTTTTAATTCCAGTCTAGTTTCCTTTTAGCTGAACTCCATTCATTTTGACCCTGTCTGATGTCTCTGGGTATTTTCTGTCATCCATGCCAAGTACTTTTCTATGGCCACATCCTCCTCCATCTCATAGGAGCCTCTTTCATATTTTCCCATTATGTTTTTCCTCTTTTGTGACCTACGTTTATTACTTGCTTCCATGATGAGCATTGTTTCTCTTTTGTATTCACCAACTGACACTCGTCCTTTAAAGCACAGATCATTATTGAACTTCTCAATCTGGCAATTTTCTGAGTAGAAACAAGGTAGCATGGTCTTCTGGTCTCATTTTACATAGCTGATTCTAATCCTAAATGAAATTTCCTCTTAACTCTGTTTTTAAAAAATGCTAAAAATGGCTAATATGAAAAACTTTAATATTTATGTCTTTCTTGGTCAATAATTCCCCTTTCTGGAGTTTTTCCTCTGAAAATCATATGCAAAGATTTTTATTACAATGATGGTGGTATTAAATAG
>VMDO01026269.1:0-26920 GCA_007922755.1 Pedetes capensis | reverse complement strand
CTGGCCTGCCTCCCCTCCCGTTGTTGGTGATGAATTTAGCACTGATGGACGCCATTTCTCTCCAGCTTGAAATCCATTCACAAACCCCCAAGAGTGCCAGCGTGAAAGCCTCCCCCTTGACCATGGCACTCCCTTGGTCCCTCAGCTTCCTGACTGTGCTCTTGGGGGGGGGGGGGGGGATCGGGGAAGGAGTTATACTTCCTGTTGTAGCTGCTCCACCCTCTGTCCCTCTGGTCTGCTTGTCTCTGCTTCCTGGCCAGAGGCTGACCTTTCAGCCTGGGCTTTGGGGGTACTTTTCCTCCAGGAGCCTTCCCTTCTTTCTCAGTGGGAACATGTGACCCTCCTCTGGGCTCCCTTGACTTTAGGGTGGCCAAGTGATTGTCCCCCCATGTGTCTGTCATGCTGTGGAGGCTTTGTGTTGCTATGATGCTTAAAGCTATGCCACCAGCATTTCAGATACCAGCAGGGCCACCCATGGTGGGCCGGTCTCAGCTGAGCTTCTGCACTAAGACAGACTAGGGAGAAAGACACGGAAGTCTACTCCTGAAACAATTGTTGTTGTTGTTGTTGTTAGGTGCCGTCGAGTCGGTATCCGACTCATAGCGACCCTTATAGGGTTTTCAATGGCTAAGTGGTTCGGGATTGCCTTAGGAGTGGATTGCCAGGCCCTTCTCCCATTTTTGCGGTGCTGGGAATTGAACTCAGGACCTCAGAGACTACAGCGCAGCGCTCTACCCACTGAGCTAAATCCCAGCCCCCTGAAACAATTAGCCATCGAAAACCCTATGAATAGCAGAGAAACACTGTCAAATAGAGTGCCGGGAAATGAGCCTCCCAGGCTGGAAGGCATTCAAAAAAGGAGTAGGGAAGAGTTGCCTCCTCAAAGTAGAGTCACCCTTAATGACAGGAACGGAGTAAAGCCCATGGGACCTCCATTTGCTGATGTGCGACTCAGAATGAGAAGAAACAGTGACTGCGGCAATGGGCTCAGAAAGATCGTGTGCATGGCAGTGTTGGGTAGGGTTTCATTCTGTTCTACATAGGGTCGCTGTGAACAGATCTGACTCTATGCCTAATAACAACAACAACAAAAACCCAGTGATTTGTCATCTGAGCCCGAACCCGGGCCTGTAAGGAGGGGAAATAATGACCCCAGGACAAGAGTCACAAACTAGGATCTTTGCGGGAAAGTGGGACGTGCTGACCCCCGTGCATCCGTACACCCCCAGAAACTGCCTTTGTGTATATCCATCTGTCTCCTCTCCAGATGTCAAGCTCCTTGGGGACAGGTGCCACAGGGGCAAGTCTATATCCCTGGCATCAAGCCCAGGGCTCAGCATGGAGGTGCTGGGTAAGGCCTGGGTAGCTGGGCTTTGCAGTGAGTGACATCGGCGGTCAAGTCTGGGCTGACCATGAAGCTTCCAGAACTCAGGACCAGCCCTGTCTGGATCTTGTCAGTTGCAGCCTCCTTGTCCTTCATCTGTCACCCATCTGCCCCCCCCCCCCCCCCCCCCCCCCCCCCCCCCCCCCCCCCCCCCCCCCCCCCCCCCCCCCCCCCCCGCCACCTCCTGCCCATCCCCTGGACACATGCTCTCCGGGTCGTGGGGACAGTGTCACGGCACTGCTGGCTGGGTGCCCTTGGGGAGCTGTCTCCTAGCGAGAGTCAGCGGCCCGGAGCAGGAAAGCAGGTGACTCACTGAGGAGGGAAATGGGCTCTGGGTGGCGCCTGCTGTTGGGGCAGGCGGCTGCTCTGGGCATGGAGGTGACCTTGGCATACATAAGAGCAGCTGAGAACAAGCGTCCACTGCCAGAAGCCCTGGCACCGTGGAGCAGGACACATCCCAGCCTGCAAGCAGATGGTACCCTTGGCAGGGACGGCAGGCAGTGCAGTGGGGGCGTCTGCAGCTCTGGCAGGTGGGAGAGGTGAAGCTTTGGCCTTGAAGCTCAGGACAGGTCGCTCCTTGCGGAGGCCTGGCCCAGCCTCCCAGGCGAGGAGCGCTCTTCTGCCTTCTCTGCAGACTTGCCTCTGAGCAGTCAGGCGACTCGCTGGAGGTCATCCCACCAAAGGCAAGCACCAGCCACCCTGGGCCACAGCCAGCTCTGTCCTGTGTCTGCCTCGACGTGGACCAGCCCCTGGTGGCCCTGGACTTCCATATGCCATGTGCCTGACCAGGACAAGGGACATGGTTGCCGGCCTCTGGGCTCGGGCTGATGTCCCCACTCCCAGCAGTGAGGCTGGGGGGCAGAGGTCCCCATTCCCCTTGTCAGGCTAGACTGGGCGCCAGACACTGGCAGAAGCTGGGCCATCCACCCATCCCTGCCAGGACACACAGGTGGACAGCCCTTCAGAGGCCTCGCCTGAAGCCATTTCCTGGGTCTGGGAGGATGGCACTGAGCTTGGGAAACCCCACCTCTGAAACTGCTCCCCACCCTTAGCCCATCCCTAAGGCTTCCAGGAAGGGGGCCACACCCCTCTTTAGGGTCTAGGGTGAGGGGTCATGAGAATGGGCAGCCCTTCCCCCACTCCCCAGAGCCAAGCTCCTCAACCCACCTGGGCTGGGGTCGTCCCTCAGCCAGGTGACCTGAGCCAGCCAGGAGACCTTTAAACTAGCAGAGCTCCAGGCCTCTTGGTCTCCCGGCTGCTGCCAGCCTAGGCCTAAGAGCTCCTGGTGGCCACGGCTGTGTTCTTCCCCAGCAGGGAAAGAAACTTGCAAAGGTTCTCTCTCTGGATTGGGTGCTCCAGGTAAGATTTTCTTCTGCCTATCTTTAAAAACAGGGCTGGGATTTAGCTCAGTTGGTAGAGTGCTGCTCTGCAGTCTCTGAAGTCCTGTGTTCGATTCCCAGCACCACAAAAATGGGAGAAGGGCCTGGCAATCCACACCCAAGGCAATCCCAAAATAATCTGCCATTGAAAACCCTATGAGGGTCACTATGAATCAGACTCAACTTGACGGCACCTAACAACAACAACAACATCTTTAAAAACATTTTCCAAAGATCCCACAATGCGCAACACACTACTCTTCTGGTAGAAAACCCCCCACAACTCCACGCAACAACGCGAAGGCAGCGGTAAAACGTGTCACGTAGCAGGGAGAGAATGTCTTTATTTCGGTGAAAAAAAGAAGAAATTTTCTTCTTCCTTTTTTTTCCCTATTGGGGTGAGGGGTTAAACCCAGGGCCTCACACATGCTAGGCAGGCACTCTACTACCTAGCTGCCCCCAGCCCCGTTTTCATTTCATTTTTCTGAGACAGGGTCTCACTAAGTCGTGCAGGTTGCCTTTGTCCTCCAACTTGTGATCCTCCTGCCTCAGGCTCCCGAGTCACTGGGATGACAGCCAAGCCCAGGGCGGCCAGCAAAAAAGGAATATTCTGAAGGTGTCTATTAGAAAAACATGAGAGTGGAGGATTCTTCACCAGAAATATGTCTCTGGCTGGTGGGAAAACACGTTGGCGATTTCCTTTCTCAGTGTTTTCTGTTGGGCTTGTTTTAACTGTGACCATGGAGGTTTTTTTTTTTTTTTTTTTTTTTTTTTTTTTGGTACTTGGGGGTTGAACCCAGGGTCTCTCACATACTGAGTCTCACCCCAGTCCCCTTTTTAAATTTTATCTTAAGACAGGGTCTCGTTAAGTTCCTCAGGCTACCTCTGTCCTCAAGTTTGCCATCCTCCTGCCTCCACCTCCCCGTCACTGGGCTGGCAGGCATGCGCCACCGCAGCCGCCTTGTGTTCTTTTCAATCATCAGCACTAACACAAACCAGTTTGTGCTTTGGAGACCTGGCTCCCCTTTTTCCCTCCCTCCCCGCCCTTACTTTCTCCACCTGCAGCTAAAAGCCAGCCAGGAGGAGCAGGGGCAGGATGGGAGGGGACACCTGGAATTGCTGTGGGGGAGCTGGGAGGAGGGGTGTGGAGAGGTAAAGGGCTGGGGCAAGGGTGCCAGTGACAGAAAGGAGACAACTGGGGGGGTAGGGGAGTGGACAGAGCTGTGTCTGTTTGGTGACCAAGCAGCGCCACCTGGTGGCCTCTGCTGTTGACAACAGGCAGGAAAGCGGGGTTGGTGGCTTTGTGTGGCCTTCCTGGTGGTGGAGTGGGGGGGGGGGGGGCCTCAGACCCTGAAGGCTTTGGGGGCTGAAGCAGGCAGGGAGGGAGAAACAGCAGTTCAACCGAGACCCATCCGTGGAAGAGTCGCCTGCGGTCTTCAGGGCCAGATGCAAAGGCCGCCGCCCAGGGGTCCCGCTGGGCCATGCCGCCCTTTCCTTGTAGGACGAGGCAGGGCAGGGCCGGAGGGGCAGGGGCGCCCTCATCGTGTCCCTGGGTCCCCATTCTCCACCAGCCCTCTTTTCCTGGCCTCCATCCCTGCTTGCCTCATGCTCTGCAGGCTGGGCATGAGGGGTCAGGACCCCGTCTCCCCGCTCTGCATCCGGCCCTGGGCGTGGGCTACTCACAGCCCTGCAAGGGTCTGGGTGAAGGAGATATCTCCGGGGGCCCGGAAAGTTAGGCAGGGTGGGGAGGGCCCTGCCACCTCCTACACTCGGGCCATGGGCAGGGACAGCCCCCTAAGCTTCAACTCTCCGCCCTGCCCCAGGGCCTTGTGTAGAACCATCCCGAAGGGCTCGCGCTTGCCCGGCTGGCGGCCCACCATGAAGTAGAGGAGTGGCTTGAAACTGCTGTCGAAGCAGGCCAGGAGGACGGCCAGCGGGGGGAAGACGGGCAGCAGGAAGTTCAGCAGCACCCGCAGGCTCCAGTAGATGACCAGGGGCAGGCGGCAGAGGAGCAGCAGGATGCCCGAGCTGCGCGCGATGCTGTAGAACTTGGGGGGCGGCTGCTGGGAGCAGCAGGACACCCAGACGAGGAGGACGAGGCTGGTGCCCCAGGCCGTGCACAGCAGCACCGCCAGCCACGTGACGCTGGCCGAGTGGTAGCCGAGGCAGGCCAGCAACCTGGAGCTGCTGCGCAGCAGGCCGCAGGCGTGGGCGGGCAGCAGGACGGCCGGCAGCGTGAGCACCCACGCCAGCACGCAGAGCGCCGCCGAGGTGTGCCGGGGCCGGTAGCGCTGGTAGCAGGAGGGCAGGAGGCTGGTGAGGCAGCACTCGGTGCAGAAGGCGGCCAGCAGCCAGAGCCCCACCGCGAACCACAGGAAGGTGATGACGAAGTATAGCGTGTCCTGGAGGGCGCCCAGCTGGGCCTGGGAGGCGCCCATGGCAGCCTGCGTGACGGGGAAGCCCAGCTGGCACGAGACGAACAGGAAGTCGGCGGCGGCCAGGTGCAGCAGGTAGGTGTTGAAGGGGCCCTTCTTGATGCGGAAGCCCAGGTTCCAGAGCACCAGCCCGTTGCCCACCAGCCCCGCCAGGCAGACGGCCAGGGTGAGGTAGAAGATGACGGCGTTGAAGGTTCTCCAGATACTGAAAATCCCAAACATCCTGGCTGCCCCCGCAGGTGCTCTGGGAGGACCCTGCAAAAGGCGTGGCAGGCAAGGCAGTGGATGCAGGCCACCGGCTGCTAGGATCCTCCGGGTCAGTTCTGGATCCCTTTCCCAGGCAGGTGACCTCACGGTGGCGGTACCTAACACCTCTCCTGGCCCAAGGGCAGTGGTCCCTGCGCTCCTCCCCGCTGGGCAGACGACTGTGCACAGATTTCCATCCTCTCCTGGAGAGGTGACACCTACAGAGGCCCACCACGGGCTCTGCAGGTAAAGGGGACATGCGGGGAGCACAGGTGGAGGGCTCCCCATTCTTCTCTTCCAACAGGGATGCTGTCAGGGGGACCCCACCCTGAGGCCTGGAGCCCCTCATCCAAGGGTGTCTGGCAGTGCCAGGGGGTACCCCCAGGACACTCCACGCTTTGCTGGGCGGGAGCCTCAGGGCCCTCAGCGGGCGGAGGGACGATGCTGTGGTGGGGGCTGGGAAGGTGGAGGGAGCCCCTGGCCTCCGTGGAGCCGTCCAGGTCCGAGAAGGGCACCAGTCCCTGGGGCTCCCGGCAGTGCAGCACAGAGGGCCATCTAAAGCCTCAAATCAGGGGTGAGGGCTTTGGTGACAGGTCGCGGGGCCCTAGGGTGCTTTTGGGGAGCCACTAGCAGCAGGGGACAGTGGGCTCCAGGGTTTGTGGCTGGTGAAGATCACTAAACAGAACACCTGCCAGTGTCCCCTGAGATGTCCTCAGCAAGAGGGAGGGTTTCACAGCCGCTCCTCCCTCTCCTACCCCACCGGGGCCCACGCTGGCCCCTGTTCTTGCCTTGTGGAGATGGGCCGTGGGCATCAGGACCCAGGCCGTGGGCTGAGGGGTGCCAGTGTGGGGCAGCCACAGCTGAGAGGGAGAGCCAGAGGCAGAGGGAGATAGGAGAGAGAGAGAGAGAGGGAGAGAGAGAGAGGCTGACAGAGGGAGAAACGGAGACAGAGACATGCACAGGGGGACACAGAGAGACAAAGAGAATAAGAGAGAGAGAGAGGAGAGAAGTAGACGGAGCAGGGGGCGGACAAGAGAATCTGACATGCACTTTCCATTCTCATCCTCACACCTTTGCTGGGCTGTGTCCCCATCCGACCACCCTCACCCCCTCTTCGCTCACCCAGACTCGCCCTCCATGAAGGCTCTGCTTCCTGTCCCAGGACTCGAACCTTCTGCAGCCTCCTCGCCCCCTCCCACCTCCCTGAGCATCCTTGCCTGGCTCCCTGACAGGGATGGTGGTCGGACCTCCACGCCTGGCCAGCAGTGTGGAGTGTGAGTCTTCAGGATCTCAGGGTCAGAGATGTCAGCTAGACTCTGGGGTCATGGTAGTGATGGGGGCAAGGCTGTCTCCCTGTCTGGGCCTTGGTTTCCTCAAGGTCCACCAAGGGAGGTAGCCAGACTGGTGCTCCTGTGTGGACTGTGAGCGCTGGGGTGAAGCCCAGCACGGGGCAGGCTGCAGTGGGGGGAGGCGGGCTGCGGGAGAGGGGCCGGGGCTAGGCAGCGTCAAGGTCCTCCAAATAGAGGCATCTGCTCGTGTTGCCAACAGAGCCTGGGCTGCAGTTTCCCAGACGCCCTCCTTCTCGGCCTCCCAGGCTCCCCTCTCCACCTGCTTTGTCCACAAGGTCCCTCCCAGAGCGCACCCCTGGAGCCCGCTAGCACCCCAGAGAGCCACGCTGGGAGCAGGAGCCTCACCCGGGGAGCAGATAGAGGGCAGGCACGAGTCTCCTCACCTGCTGATGGCGGCCGCCTCCAGCTGTCAGCCCAAGCTCACTGCCGGACACTCCTCCTGGGTTCTAAAATCCCCTCGCGTCCTCTGGGGCCTGGCTGGCTGGCTGGACGCAGGGCCCTGGCCAGTTCCCTAGAAGTGGGAGGGTGTGGTACTCGTTCTCAGGAATCAGAGGAACAAGCTCAAATGGAGCTACCAGTGTGGGCGGGCCTTTCCTTCCTCCTCAGCCCTCCTGGGAGGGGAACCTAAAGAGCCCAGCACGCGACCTGGTCTGGATCCATCCAGTCCTAGCATGTGAGGACCGGCCCCAGGGGAGCCCAGGGGCCAGGAGCCCAAAGAGGGGGCGGACAGATATAATCTGTCAGGAGGACTCCCTGACCGAAGTGGGGTTCTGGGTGGCTGCCATTCCAAGTGGATCTTGCAGTTTGGCTCAAAGGAGGGGTGTATTTATGGGTTAGGACGAAAGTGACTTCATCCTGGCTGGAATGTATCGGCTTATCTTTAGAAAATATCAAAGCGTCAGGTGCATCCCTGGAGGTCCTAACGCTGTCTACACCGTTTTTATGGCTCTGTGTGCTATAGTTGTCTGTGAAAAGGTGCAGGAAAAGCCAGCTGTGGTTACTCAGGACGGTCATGGTGGTTACGGCTCAAGATGGCTGCAGTCGCGTCAAGCTGGCCTCGCACACTCCACCCCTGGTAACACGTTCTTATAATCATGTGCCCTTCCTTCTTCCAGGGTGTGCCCTGAACCCGGAAGGGGGCTTAGCACTGAGTGGGTGGTGTGCTTCGAGGCCTTTTGTCTTGCTCGTAAGCAGAGTCCAGAGGTCTCCAGCAGCAGAAGAGGCATGGGTGTGAGAGGAGGCAGAGAGCATTTATGCAAATGAGAACAAGGTTCCCACGGGGAGCCTCAAGAGCCAAGCCAAGGACTCAGCGTCTCTCTTCTGAAGGGGTGAGATTGGACAGGACATTGATCTGGGGTCTCACATGTGACATGAGAGTGGAGGTGCTGGCGATGGCATCTGGATGGAGACACAGTGCTCCCTGTGGATAACAGCCCAGCTTCCTCCTGGGAGGTGGCTATTTTGTCACAAGCAGAGCCGCTATCTTGTCACGCGATTTTGCAACACTATCCTTCCCACGCCGGTCACCTCGTCCTCAAGCATACATAGCGTCTGTCGGCTATGTCTAAGAGCATGCTGTGTAAATGTGGTCACGATTTCAATACGTGACTTAGTACCTCAAGCCTCACTGGTGGGGCGGATGTGGAAGCCAGGTGATCCTGCCAGTTAAAGACAGAACACTCCCCCCTGCTCCAAGCAGGGTAACAGAGCTGGGGTGGGAGGTGAAGGGGGAGGACCCTCTTATGCCCATGTAAACCCTAGTCCCCAGGGTCACCACGCCACCTATTTATTCCACATAATCATTGGGTCCCACCTGGTGTTATTGTTGTTAAATGCCGTCGAGTCGGTGTCCAACTCATAGCGACCCTACGTACAACAGGCAAAACACTATTGTCAGTGCTTCTCTGCTATTCATAGGGTTTTCAATGGTGGATTGTTTTTTGGGAGTGGGTTGCCGGGTCCATCTCCCCCATCTGGTGTTGTTGTTGTTAGGTGCCGTCGAGTCGGTATCCGACTCATAGCGACCCTCATAGGATTTTCAATGGCTGACTGTTTCGGGATTGCCTTGGGAGTGGATTACCAGGCCCTTCTCCCATTTTTGTGGTGCTGGGAATTGAACTCGGGACCTCAGAGACTGCAGTGCAATGCTCTACCAACTGAGCCAAATCCCAGCCCCCCATCTGGTGTAGGCCAGCTAAATTCAAGCTGCCACACCCAACTGGTAGCAAACCAACACTGTCTCCAGGACTGGTGACAGTCTATCGGTGGCCTCACCTGAAGCCGGGCACTGTGCATGGCTGGACACGGCTGTTCTAGCGGGCACTCTCATTTCAGCTCCTTCCAGAGTGCTGATGCAACCAAGCGGTGCCTTTTGTCCTTGTTCTTGCTGGAGAGCCCAGCTCATGCCATCCGTGTATTGGTGACGTCTAACCACACTGGTGTGCTTGGTGCGGGTCCCCAGAGCCTGTGCCAGGACCGTTAAAATCCTTGCTTTCCCAAATGCTTGCTGCTGAGGAGCACCCCAGGCTCACGGGGTGCCTCCCGCATCAGCCACTCCGAAGGCTGTCAGGATGGAGCCAGATGAGGGAGCCCCACCAACGGCACAGGAGCCCCACGAAAGCCCATACATCCTCCACCACCCCGGGGACAGGAGAGATTTGCACTTTCTCTCCCACTGAGCCTGGAACCAAACAGTTTTACCCAATCGGGCCACCTTTTGGAAGCTTACAGAAGGTCCGGGGCCTTGGATCTTGTGGGTGGACAGCCCACTCCCTCACGTGTGGATGAGCGCAGTCATTCTACCATGGCTGGTGACAGAGCGCGATCCTCTCCAATCCGCGCCATGCTGTTGATACAGCAGACCAGCTGACATCTGTACGGAGTGAGAACAGAGTACGGCCCATACCGCCATGTCGTGGACGGCACCTGGACTGTCACCTGCCTCCCTACAGACCTCAGGCGAGCTGGCCTTACCGGCCCTGTTTTAAAGGTGGGCTGAAGATGTTATCAGCTAAGTCTAGAGCAGCAGGCACTGGGCCCAGAAAGGGTGTGATTCTTTTTTTTGCAGTACTGGGGGTTGAGCCAAGGGCCTCGCGCTTGCATGCTTTGCGAGTGCTGGACCACTGAGCTGCACCCTCAGCCCCCCCACCCCCTTTTTTTTTACTTTTCTTTGAGACTGGGTCTCTCTAAGTTGCGCAGACTGCCTCTGGTCTCAAACTTGCGATCCTCCCGCCTCCGCCTCCCGAGGTCCTTCTCCCCCATCTGGTGTAGGCCAGCTCAATTCAGGCTGCCACACCCAATTGGTGGCAAACCAACACTGTCTATAGGACTGGTGAAGTCTCCGTTGGCGGAGACTAGTTGATGACCGTTCTCTCTGTCCTGTCTGGTTTTTCTACCTGCCACACAGGGCTCCACAAGACACCATGGGCAGATCATAAAATCCCAACCCACTCCAATCTCTTATGGTTTCTCCAGGCTCAGCATGTCCACTTGGCAGACTATACTGCCTGCTGTGTCTAGGGCCAGGAAGGCAACGGGGCCTATTTTGTCCCCCAACCCCCTCCACCATGTCTTCACTGCTTGAACTTTGAGTGGAAATTTCCCCACAGGGCTCTGTGCTGTCTTCCTTCATAGAATACCCATCCCCAGAAGGTTCCCAGGGACCAGGAACCCATTTCCTGGGTTTCCTGACTGGCTTTCCAATTGTTCAAGAACAGCTCAGTCCTAGCGTATGAGCGCCTGGCCCAAGGTGCCATGAGGCCCAAGAAAGAGAGGCAGACAGCTAGGATTGCACAGCAAGCTGTTTATTGGGGGGCTCACTGATAGAAGCAGGGTCCTACAAGGCAGCAGCAAGACCAAATCTGGCATGGGGGATGCTCTCCCAGTTCCCGGATGCAATGGCTCTTGGTTCCCTGCGGTTGTCTCACTGACACTCACACAGCTGCCGGGACCCTGGAGAACGCTGCGGGCCCCGTGGGTCAGTGCCTCCGGTGCCTGTACCTCTCGGGGCTGTGGCCTTTCCTTATTCTCAGAGGACCAGGGTAGGGCGAGTTCTCTATGAGACCCCTGGTCACCCCCGTGATCCCCACTCTGGGAGACGTTGGCTTCACCCCTCATCACAGGGTGAGGACCACCCCATGAAGCTGGCAGCGTTGGGCATGGGCGTTCCTGACCATCCTCCATTGGTGGGGTGTGGGTGTGGGTGGCTGGGCCCAGGCTCCTTCCCCAGATGACGAAGGCGGGGGCAGCCTGGGCGTGCTTCCTCCCGGTGCCGGCCCAGAATGAATTGTGCACACCTACGTTCTAGGTGTCTTAAGTTTCCTTTTTCCTCCCATTTCTATTTGTTCCTCTTTCTTGTCAGTCTTGGTGACAAGGGGCCCCTTGTCCCGGCTGGCTCAGCAATAGCTTTACCCACATGATGGCTATTCTGCCCTGCAAGCAGGCTGGGGCTGCGAGAAAAGGACCCTCCAGGGCCATTTCGTAAGTTTGCTCTTCGTTCCAGCTGTAAAAACTGGCTTTATCAGGCCCTTGGAGCACCTGGGCCTAAGTGGCCTGTCACGTGCCTGATTCCTGTGGGATCGCCTGGTTGCCTCTCTGTGGGGTGGCTGTCCCGGCGGATTGCCTGCCTATGGCCACAGTGCTCTCAAGCCCGAGATGGTCCAGTCTATAAGGAGTGATCTCCCTGGACCTCACGGGCATGTGTCAGTGGTGCCTGAAGGCCAAGTGAGAGAACATGTGACTCATTTTCTCAGCTTTGTTTCCTGCCCCTGCCCTGCGTCCCAGGCTTTCACCGTCCAGGAGTCGGTCCCTTGTGGGACAATTGTTTGAAGGTTCCGCGGTATCTGGGGCCCTGCAGCGGTACCACCATGACCAGCCATGCTCCCTGAGAGTCAGTGCACGCTAGGACTTTGCCCTGCTCTGCACTGCGCTAATCGTGCGGGGGGAAAGCAAGACTCCTAGGCTGGCGTCCCCGTCTCTCTGACCACCATCTCAGGTTCCTCCTGGTTGCCCTTCTTTCCAGCTCTTCTGATCTGAAAACAATGGCTTCCACCTGTGGCCTGCTTCCGTTCTTCCCTTCCATCTAGGAAAGCTGCAAGCTAAGGTTGCAACCAGGGCTGGGATTTAGCTCAGTTGGTAGAGTGCTGCGGTGCAGTCTCTGAGGTCCCAAGTTCAATTCCCAGCACCACAAAAATGGGAGAAGGACCTGGCAACCCACTCCCAAGGCAATCTCGAAAAAACAATCTGCCATTGAAAACCCTATGTGGGTCGCTATGAGTCGGACACGACTCGACGGCGCCTAACAACAACAAGGTTGCAACCTAGTGCCTCGGTTTCCCCCCTTCTCCGCCAGGTGAGAGGCTAAGAAGGAGGCAGAGAGAGACACACCCATTTCAAGGTGTCTCATCTGCAGCCAGTGGGTGTTGGTGCCCAAACAACCTGCCACAATGCTCTTCCTTACCACAGTGGGAAGAGCCATGTATAGCAAGCTGCTGCAAACCCGGCCATTTCAGGGCATCCCCATACTCACGTGGCCCAGTCCTTCCCACACAGTTAGATGGCCCCTCAGGATTCCCTTGCCGTTGCCTCTGTCCCCATTTCCTGGGTTCCCTGACTGGCTTTCCAGTTGTTGAAGAACAGCTCAGTCCTAGCGTATGAGCGCCTGCCCCAAGCTGCCATGAGGCCCAAGAAAGAGAGGCAGACAGCTAGGATTGCACAGCAGGCTGTTTATTCAGGCTGTTTATTGGGGGGCTCACTGATAGAAGCAGGGTCCTGCAAGTGCAGCAGCAAGACCAGGTGGGTCCCCACAGTTTGAATCAGGAAGAGTGGTACACCCTGGCCAGGCCGGAAGTGACTTCTTCCTCGCTGGGGTTACCAGGAAGAGCCAGGTGCATCCCTGGGGCAGGGGCCGGTCATGGAGCTGCAGGCTCCATTTTGACGGCTTTGTGTGTTATAGTTTGCTGGGAAAATATGCAGAGAAGCAAGGCCACGGTTACTCTGGGACAGTCATGGTGGCCACGGCTCAACGTGGCTGCGATCTTGTCAAGCTGGAATAGGACAGGAGTGGCCCCTGCCCTCACTGTGCCTAGGGTGTGACGGGAAGGGAGCAGCCTGGGGACGTTTTGTGTCCAGCAAGGCCTGGCCCACACCTCCCACCTGCTGCCTGGATAGGGGGGGAGGGCTCCTGGAATCCTCTGGGTGGGCCAGGAGCTGTGGGCCCAGGTCTGGCCGTGGCTGTTGGCCTGACACTTTCTGTGTGCTAGGCCTGGAGAGGGTGACCTAATTTCTCTGTGCCTCCACTTCCCCCTCCCATTAGACTGGCTTCTCACGGACAGCTTGGTGCCCGCGTGCTGGGTGCTGGCCTGGGACGTGCTTCCACCAGGAGCCAGTGCGTGCATGGGTGGGTGTTCTGCAGAGGTGGCCTCCGCTCCTTCCCAAAGAGCCACCACGGACCCAGGGGCCCAGCTGTTCGGGGATTCTTTTCCAAATGTGGCTCTGCAGAGCCCCATTGTCTGAAATGTTCCTGAGAAGATGTCTTCTTTGGGGATTGTGTGCTGTGAGTCCTGCCTGGGAATGCGTGGAGCGCGTGCGCTCCGCCAGTCAGGAACTGTATTGTAAAGGTGCTGTTTCCCCTGCTACTTTCCAGTGGATTTGGCTTTGGAAGCTGTTTCTGTAGCACAAATCACGTGTTGGGGCCCACTGTTCCTTCCACACAGCTTGAAGTTCTAGGCTAAGGCCTTCCTCCCCTCTCCAGCAACCAGCCTCACTGCGCTTGGCTTTTGAATGCAGATCCTGTGTGGCCTGGGCCTCAGAGGCCACGGTACCTTCACAGCCCTCCAGTGGAGCCTCCAGCCCCTGAGGCCCCATCTGCCTATGCACCACACCAGCTCTGGGCCACACTTCCTGCCTCTCTCGCCAAAGCCCAGAGCACATGAGAATTGGATACCTCTGGTGTTCCTGGGCCACAGGAATGGAGTTGAACCCATTCCTGGACTGTCACCCCAATGCCCAGATTTGGGCCCCCATGAGGGTTAGGGTTGCAGATCAGGAGGCAGAGGGTGTGAGGTTTCAGCAGGGGTGAGAGACAGTCCTGTGATGGCCATGGGGAGGGACGGGTGAGGAGGGCGAGCAGGCCCACCATGGGCCAGTGTGAGTCACTTCAGGGTCCTGGGGTGGCCCTGGGACTGTGGGCAGGAGATGGTACCCAAGTGCACCAGCCTGCCGAAGGGGCTGGGGGGTGGGCTCTGCACTGAGGTTTGTATTCGGAAGGCATGAACTAGTGCTTTAGGATTTCTGGGAATTAGCTGGCCCTGGCAGGGGCGTCCCTCAGGGTCACTTTGGCCCCAGGAGCCAGAGCCCCAAGAATGCAGAAAGTGATGACTCCATGACACAGGAGGGCCTCACGGGTCAGGTGGTGGCGGGCCTGTGGCCGAGCTCCTTCTGCCTCCCTCCCTCCCCCTGTCTGGGCAGGGGTCTGGGATGGCAGGGTGGAGGGGCTGCCAAAGGGGCCACCTGCTTCCTCCTGGCCTCAGTGGGCACAGGGTCCTGAGCCTCCAGCCATCTCTGCCTCTGGAAGGCTCAGTCTCCCCCCAGTTGCCCACGAAGGTTATGTGACGTCATGCATGCTTCACGTGGACTCTATTGCCCCATGTGGGGCAGAGACTTGGCATGGGCTGGCTTGTGTCACTAGTGGGATCCAATAGATTAAAAGAAAAACACATGCAGGGTGGTTGGGAAGCTAGACAGCCAAGTGGGGGCCCCTGAGGCCCCACCAGGGCAGGGCAGAGGGACCAGGGTCAGAGCAGCATGGATCTGGGCTGGGAAAGAAAGACACAAACCCTGAAAACAGCAGGTGTCCGAGACCACGGCATGATCAGGCTGAGGAGGGGCTGCAACTTTTCCTCCTAAGGGACACGAAACAGCCGAGGGTTACAGGAGCCCTCCACGGTGACCCAGGACCTCGAAGATGCTCCATTTCCACCCTTACTTTGGAGTGGCAGGGTGGGAATAGGAGCTGGTGTCATCCTGGGCCACCGGCCACCAGCCCTGCCCCTGCTCCAGGTCCTCGCCCACCTGGGCCGCAGGCCCACAGTGCTCCCCAAGGCCCTGGGAGGGCCAGGCTGACGGTGGCCTCCTGGAATGTCTGGCCAGGTCAGCGGTGACATCTTCTTCCTGGGAACTGTGTTCTGCTGGAGCGGCCCCCGGGGTCCTGGGTCTTGGGGTGGTGGGTTGGGGTGGGTGCCGGCCTGGCCCTCAGGCCATGTCCTCCTCAGATCTGAGACAGGCTTTCGCTGTCTGATGGCCTGAGGGCCAGGGGAGGGGCAGCTGGGAGCAGCTGGCCTCAGGGTCGTGCAGAGTGAGAGCCACGGCCAAGGCTGACCGGTTCCCTCTGTGGGGTCCTCGTGGCTCTGGGGGAGAAGAGGCGTGGCTAAGGTTGGGGGAGAGGAGGTGCTGCTGGGATGGGTCAGATGGGAGGTCGAGGCTGCTATTGCCTGGCTGGGGCCAGGAGGCTCAGCCTCTGGCTGCAAGGACATCACTTGGTCCCTCTGGCCAAAGGACAGGGTCTAAGCAGGCAGAGCTGGGGCCAGAGAGCCCCACCCCTCCCTCCTGCCTGGGCTCTGGGGCCACACGCCTGCCGCCACACCCAGGACTGGGGGTGAGGAGTGGGCTGTTTCCACAGAGGCCTCAGAGATGGCTGCATCTGGAGCCCCTCAGGGAAAGCCTGTGCCCCAGGAGTCCCAAGAGGGAGGAATTTTGAGCTGCCCCCAACCCCTGGATGCTCAGGGTGGCCTCCCCAGAGGGAGGGAGAGCTGAGGATCTCTGATCTGTCTGCACCCCTGGGTGGCTCAGGGTGCTGTGGGCACCTCAGCCAGCCCTGGTCCAGTGAGGTAGGGGTGGGGGGTGTGGAGGGACACAGGAGCCACCTTCCGTCTCTGCCACCTTCTAGGTGGCCTCGCATGGTTACCAAGCCTTAGCGTCCTCATCTGTACAATGGGCGCGCCTTCCCCACTGCTAGCAGAGCTCTGGGCTGACCTCCACGGCAGGTGAATGCCCGTACCGCTAGTCTGTGTTATCCCGTCCAGTCCTTCCTTGGTCTGGGGACAGAGGCACCGGCAGGGGAATCCTGAGAGGGCCATCTAACTCCATGTGGGAAGGGCTGGGCCACGGGAGTACGGGGATGCTCTGACATGGCCGGGTTTGGAGCAGGTGTCTGCTGAATGCGGCTTTTCCCACTGTGGTCAGGAGGACAACACCCACTCCAGCTCCCACCCTACCATGTGAAAGTGAGGGTGGAAATGGAGCGTCTGTCAGGTCCTGGGTCACCGTGGAGGGCTCCCGAGTCCCTCAGAGGGCTCAAGATGCAGCCATCTCTGAGCGGTGGGGCTTCCTTGGTGTGTCCAGAGGCCTTGCTGGCCCTCAAGCCAGAGGGGAGGGGGACAGGCCCTTGCAGGAGGCGGTGAGGGGCTCCTGCAGAAGTGTGCCAGGCACCTGGGGTCCCTGTACCTGCACCTGTCAGGTGCACACGAAAGCTTGGGGTGCCAGTTGGGGTGCAGCCCAGTACAAGCCCTGCGGGGTGGGGAGGGCAGAGGAGGTGACTCCAGGCTTCTGGGCAGGAGCCAGGGATCCTCACCCAGACTGGATGGACAAGCTCTATGTGGCAAAGATCAAATGTCCTTCCGTCTAGAGGCCTGGAGGCTCCAGGTCAAAGTCACATTCTCACCAGTGTCAAAGATGACACTTCAAGCCTGGCGCAGTGGCGCACGCCTGTAATCCCAGCGGCTAGGGAGGCAGAGACGGGAGGATCTCAAGTTCGAGACCAGAGGCAGTCTGTGTAACTTAGCAAGACCCTGTCTCAAAAAGTAAAAAAAATGGGCTAGGGGTGCAGCTCAGTGGGCCAGCACTTGCAAAGCATGCAGGCTCGAGGCCCTGGGTTCAACCCCCAGTACCAAAAAAAAAAAAAAAAAAAAGATGATGCTTCACAGTGACATAAACAAAACCCTATTGGGGCTTGGGGGAGGTGGGGTGCACTTCAAAGCTTCTCCGTGTACAGCCGCTAGGGTCCCTGCTCTACCAATGAGGAAGCAGAGGCGCGCTGGGATTGAGTAACTCCCCTGTGGCGGCATGGGGGTAGTGGGGAGCTGGCTCAGCCCAGGGTGGGGGCACCACAGTTAAGGCGCCTAGACACCCTGTGAGCAGAGGGTCTGGGATGGCGGGCTCTTGTACATCTCTGCCACCCTGGCCTGGCACGGGGGAGCTCGGTCACCTGCTGCGGTGCGAAGCCTGGGTTGCTTCCTCAGAGGGACCCTGCTGAGTAGGACCTGCCCAGGGCAGAGCCTGACTGCAGTGTGCTGTCCAGGTGCTGAAGATGTAGGCTCCGTCTTGCAGGTCCATGCGCAGGGTGCTCTGGGTGTGGTCAGGACCATGGGGTCCTCACTACCCACCCAGAGCTCCTGGCTTGGAGATCTAGGGGACGCCCATGGCCACCCCTTTTCTGAAGCTCTGGGTGAGGTTTGCATTGCCCAGGCCCGGAACGCATGACCTTGAACGAGGGGTCGATTCCCAGTGACTGCCTCCTGGGCTTCTGGAAGCCCACCTCTGAGACCCTTTGTGCCCTCCTCTGCGAGAACGTGGCAGCAGGGAGGGAATCCTCCCGGCCATGCCAGGTGGGGCCTCGGAGCATTGCATCCTGCGCCACCTTGTTCCGAGAGGTCACTGTGGCACTGGATGTCACCATTTTTCTGTCTCCACTCCCATAATGAGCCAATAACAAGGAGGTCGCTGGCCATTTTGAACAGCGTGGGGCATCAAGTGTTGGGCAGCACTGGGACAGAGGACGTCCAGAGAGCACAGCTCCTGTGGGAACCCATGCCGCCTGCCAGAAGGGCTGGGATCTCCGGCTCCCATGGCAGGGGCTCCTACTGTGCCGGTGCCGTGCCGAGCCTCGGCCTGACCTGGCTTCTGCTGGGGGATCTTTGGGCTGCTTGGCCCATGCACCTTGGATAAGGGGCCCGCTCTGCTCTTGGCCCCAGTGGGAGCGAGTGGGCTCCGGTCGCCAGCCACGGTGCGGTGGTCTGAAGGACATTTTCTTCTATGAGCCAGGACTGAGCACTTCCCGAACCCTCCTTCCTCCTGGCCCAAGTGAGCCTTCCATTCCAGGGCCATTAGAGGGTGCGCTAAGGAGAGGGGCTCAGGGACCTGAGGTGGGGCACCCCATGCTCTCTGCAGGGCACATCTGCATCCAGGAGGAGGCTGATGGCGGGGAGGGAGGATGAGCTGGAGGGAGGCGGGCTGGACCTGCCCCTACCCTGAGACTGCCCTGCCCGGTCCCTTCCCACTCCCTCACTGCGACAGAGAGAGGTCTCCTAAGTCCTCAGCCTGAGCAAAGCTTGCCCTGCAATGCACGTTCCCAGGCCTCCTCCACGCCTGTCAGGCCTTTCCAGGGTCCTACCAGGTGAGCCTTGAACACAGGGACAGGGGAGGGCACCCTGGGGACCCATGGTCTCCTCTTCCCAGGAGAGGGCACCCTGGGCCCCATGGCCAAGTCCTCAGCAAAGCCCTCCCTCCCAGCTCTCGCTGACCCAGCCCCTGCTCCCAGTCCTTCCTGCGCAGGAGCTGTGGGTGGGCTCAGGCAGTCACATCGACGAGGCCCCTGTGGGAGGCCTCCCTCCTGGCCCCCAGCTCCGCCTCGTCCCCCAGCGCTTGCTGGAGCACCAGCCGGAGGGGGTCCCGCAGTCTGCGGCCACATGCGCTACCCAGGCAGAAGTAGCCGGCGGGCTTGGCCGCACTGTGCACGGCGGCAGTGAGGAAGCTGAGGTGGTAGAAGTAGTGGGGGGTATGCCAGTGCAGGTTCCGGGAGAGCCAGAAGATGCCAAAGGGCAGGCCACAGAAGAGGAAGAGGAGGACCACCAGCAGGACCAGGGCAGGGAAGCCGCGGGGCGGGGGCCGCGGTGGGCCTCGCTCCACCCGCAGCAGCAGGAGCAGGCTGGTAACGCACATGGCAGCGCAGAGAACAGCCAGCAGCGTGGCCACCACCAGCCACAGCGTCCTGCACAGGTGGGTGCTGGGCTCCCCAAAGAACTGGGTGCAGGCGCCGCTGAGCAGCAGGTCCAGCAGCAGGCAGAGCGCCCAGGTGAGCGCGCACACGCAGGTGGTCAGGTGGCGCGGGCGGCGGCACAGGTACCAGGCCGGGAAGAGGGTGGCCAGGCACTGCTCTGTGCTTATGGCCGCCAGGAGGCTCAGGCCCACGATGTAGCAGAAGAACCGCAGCGTGACCAGGCTGGTGTGGACGAAGGCTGGGAAGGTCACCTGGCCAGGCAGCAAGTCAGGGATGACGGCCACCATGTGGCAGCCGAGGAAGATGAGGTCGGCGCAGGCCACATCCAGGAGGTAGACGGAGAAGGGGTTCCTGTAGACGTTGCAGCTGAGCAGCCCGAGGACCACCCCGTTGGCCAGCAGCCCGCACAGGCCAACAAGCTCGGTGAGGGACAGGATGACCAGGCTGAACGCCACGTCCGCCTGGCTGTCGGGGGAGGCTGCGTGCCGTCCAGCGTCTTCCCACTCCATCGTGGACCGCGTGCTGGGGCAGCGGAGGCCTGGGAGGCTGGGGATATCCGCTCGGCTTTCTCTCCGGCGCCCCTGCAGCCACAACGACATCTGAGTTTTGTGCATAGGAGCCGGTGCCCCTGCCTCACCCAATCCAAGGAGATGAGTGGCTAGGAGTTGGGAGGGTGACGAGGGTGCCTGAAGGAAGCTCCCACCTCCCATGTGCCTCTGTCCCTGTCTAAGGCACTCGGCAGGGAGGCTTCGGCCTGCTGCTCTCAGCACCCCGTCTCTGGAGACCATTTAAGGGTGCACACACCCTGCTTTCAGCGATGTGGTCCCTGAGAGCAGGGCAGGCAGGCACAGAGCAGGGGAAGAGAACATGAACCCCAGGGCCCCCTTGTTGGTGTTATTGTCAGGTGCCATCGAGTCGGTATCCAACTCATAGCGACCCTGCATACAACAGGTGAAGCACTATTGTCAGTACTTCTCTGCTGTTCATAGGGTCTTCCATGGCGGATTGATTTTGGGGAGTGGGTTTCTGGGTCCTTCTCCCAAGCCTATAGCATCTGGTGTTCCCAGGAGGTCTCCCATCCAAGGACAAACCAGGCCCAACCCTGCTTAGCTTCCGAGATCTGATAGGATCCTATGCCACAGGGCTACGGCTCCAGACCAGGGCCCCCTGGTGACCCTAACAATAAGTGTCGTTTTAAGGTCCAGGGCACTGGGAGGGACGGCTCGGAGGCAGGAGGATGCCATCCATCAGCCGATTGCTGCTTGAGGTCTCCCAGGCCTTCCTCTGACATTCCACGGGGGCGTGTGGCCAGTGATCCAGACCTTGCAGCTTGGTCAGACCTTGTGGCCAAGGTTGGGACCCCAGGACTCCACCCTCTGCCCCTTGCTGCTTCCCTCCTGGGCCTGGGAGACCCCTTCCCCGCACCTGATGCTCACCTGTCACTCTTCTTCCCTGGAGGGGAGGCACCTGTCTGGTGGTGGTGCTGGGCGGGGCCCTGGCCTCCTGCGCCTGTGCCAAGGTGGTTGGCTCCCTAGGGCAGGCTTTGCACGATGGAGGGCACAGCCACTGGCTGGCGCCGGGGCTGGCACAGGGCTCCAGGCACCACATGGGAGGCCACCTGTACTTCCTGGCCCTGTTCTACTCTCTGTGGTACAGGTCCCCTCTTGACACCCACCTTTGCCTGACCCCATCCTGTCTGTTGTTACCTGTGTCCCATCCTGGGACCTGTGGTTACCTGTCCTGTCCTGGCACCTGTGGTTATCTGTCCCCATCATGTGGCCACAGCACTTGGTGCTCATGGCTCCTCCTGTGGGCAGGGGAGATGGAAAAGGGTGTTTCCTGTCCCCAGAGGCTTTCTGGGGTCAGGGCCAATGCTGGGCGCCTTCCTTCCATCTCCTCGGAGTCTGGTCCTCTGGTCTCTGGGAAGGGTTGGGAGAGGGGACAGGGCGGTGGCAGGTGCAGAACTGGCTCGCACCTCCTGGCTGTGCTCAAATCCCTGTTCTCTTCTTGTGGGAGGAGAGGGTCCGAGACAGAGCAGGAGGATGCGGTAGGACGGGGGTGGGGCCACCCTGTGGGCCCTAATCCCATAGTCTTCCGGTTCAGACCCTTCCCCTGCCGCTGAGGTTATCTGATGTAGGGAGGGGCCTGGTCTCAGGGACAGTGGCTCAGGGGAGAGGCAGCTGGCTCCTGCCAGTACAGGAAGCCAGGCCCTGTGGGGGGCTTGCAGGGCCTCTGGGGGTGGGGTCAAGCCCCAGGTAGAGAGAGACGGCCCCACCCCTGGTCATGTGCCCTGGCCTAGCACCCGAGGCCCTGGAAGGTTGTTGCAGTGATGGGTAGGAGTGTGGCGAGCGGGCGGGATGGGCAGGTTCTTGCAGGTGAAGCTTGGGTCTGCTGAGCACCGTCCATGGCAACGTGGCCCCCAGGTGGCCCCTGGGCCAGGGCCCATCAGCAGGAGACCATGAGCAGGGCCATGTCACAGGCAGGACAGACCTGGGCTCCTTTGCTCAGGAAAGCCTGGGCCAGGTCGCTGCCCTCATGCTGGGGGACAGGCAGAGGAGGCCAGCACGGGGCAGCCTTAGGTTTGCTGATTCCCACCCTGCCTGGAGCTGCCCCCAGGCCCCTGGGGAGTCTCCGGCCCCAAAGCAGACTCCTCCTGCATGGATGGACATCCCCTCCTCCCAGGACGGCTTTGCAAGGAGGCTGTGTGCCCAGCGAGGACACAGCCATCTGCACCCAGGGAGAGCCTGGTTCAGCTGGGAGCCCATGCGAGAGGCAGGCAGAGAGAGAGGAGGTGCGCACAGTGAGGGAGATGGGCAGAGCAGCAGGGGGTGCTCAGCCACTCCTCTCTCCCTCCAGGACCCCGCCTGGGCGCTCTCTGTGGGCCACCTGCCCCGCTGGATGCTGGGAGGGGTTCAATAGGTGGGGTCCCCACGGATGGGTTGCAGGGTCCAGGGGGTCTAGAGGAGCTCTGTTACATGCTTGTGGGCAGCAGGGGGAGGAGGATGACAATGACCAGGAGCAGAGAGGACAGCCCAGGACTTGCTCTGTCCCCAGGAAAACCATAGGGGAGGGCATGGGCGTGGCTGTGCCCTCTGCAGGTGGGGGCTGGGCTCGGGGGCCTCTCTGCTCCGGCCATGGAGGGTCAGCTCCAAGGAGCTCGACAGCATCCAGGATCAGTGCCCCGTGCGGCTGTGTCCTTTACCCTCCTTGGAATCAGGCTCAGCCCCGTCCCTGCATGGGGCACCCTGGAGGGACTACCAGTCAGCTGAGCGCCCCTCCTGGAATGGGCCCCCAGGCAGCCACAGGCCAGGCGGCCCAGCCCAGGACCAGGGTGGAGGACAGGCTGGAGAGCAGTCTCAGGCCGCTGCCCACTGCTGCCTCCCCCTGTCCTGCCAGCAGGACAGCTTTAGAAGCCCAAAGACGATGCCCAGCTCCTGGGCTGGCCCCCAAGCCCTGCTCTGACCAGTGCCCCCCTTGCTGCTCACCGTTCCGGGTCCTGACTCTTCCGACCCCAGGCCTCCACTGGAGCTGTCCTGGCTGGGCCAAGGTGCCAGCTGCCTGAGCTGTGGGCGGCTCCTCCTCCGTTTCACCGGGCTCCTGGGCATCACATGGTGTCAGGCTGGGTGGGGCCGGTCGGGAAGGAGCCTCTCTGGGGACATTTCTCCTCTGATGGGTTTGGCGCCTGCCCAGGTATGGGCAGCAAGAGAAACCCGGCTCCTCCCTGTAGCCTTCTGAGCAGGCCCGGTGTGCGCAGGAAACCACGAGAGCTGGGGGGAGGGGCTGCCAAGCAATGACCTCAGCAGCACTCCTGGAGAGAGAAATGACCCCCAGGGGGCCTTTCGGTGACCGTGTCTCTCCACTGATGCCACAGAGGGGTCACCATGTGCCACGTCACCAGGGGCGCTTGTGCCTGCATTGGAAATGTGTTCGTCTCTGCAGAGCACGGAGGCTGCCAGCCCAGTCCCCTCCAAGCAGCAGGACGGTGGGAACCTGGACCGTGCCAGCAGCAGAGGAGGATGTGAGCGGACAGTGGGAGGGGCCACCTCCCAGCCTCCAGCTCCCAGGCAATCCAGATGGCTGGTGCCAAGAAGCTGCCACACGAAGCTGGGTGTGGTGGTGCACGCCTGTAATCCTAGCACTCAGGAGGCTGAGGCAGGAGGATCCCCATGAATTCCAGGCCAGCCTGAGCTACACAGCCTTGGCTACACAGTGGGACTCTGCCTCACACAAACAGACCAATCAGCCACCAAACAAAAAAGAAACTGCCACACAGTATCTGGCAGAGGAGAGGAGACCTCACAGCATCATAGTCAAAGATAGCATGTGAATGCAGTGCTACCTGCCTGTCTGTAAGGGGAAGTCTCTTTAACACTGCACCCCCAGGTGGCCTGCCAGAGGGAGATCACAGCTGCGGACAAAGAGGAAACAAAGACAGATTGTGGCTCTGGGACCTCCAAGAGCCCAGGTCTTCACAACTCTTTCCTCACCCTTATATTCTTTTGTGTGTGTGTATGTGTGGTACTGGGGGTTGAACCCAGGGCCTCGTGCTTTTATGCTCTGCAAGTGCTGGGCCACAGAGCTGCACCTCCAGCCCATATTTTTACTTTTTGAGACAGTCTCACTAAATTACGCAGACTGCCTCTGGTCTCGGACTTGTGATCCTCCTGCCTCTGCCTCCCGAGTCGTTGGGATGACAGGCGTGCGCCACCGCGCCCGGCCTCACCCTTATATTCTGAAGAGATTGCAAGCCTATGGCAGGGTTGCCAGAGGAGCACAAAATGTGTTCAGTGTTGATGTTCCCCGCCCCAGTGCCATCTGCCGGCCTTCTTCACCTGTGCTGTCTGTCCTCCGACCCCTCCTGACCGATCCATGCTGGAGCAAGTCTCCGGCTGAGGGCACCGTCCTTTTTTAGACATCTCAGGGGCATCCCTCAGAGCGCTGCCTTCCTCCTGTATCACTGCTGTGCCGTGGACGCTCAGGAAGTCGATGGCCAACGAAGTGCTGGTGTCTGCTACTCTCTTTCACCACCGGTTAAGACTTGTCTCTCTGCAACCCACCTCCGGCCCGGCCGGCCGTTCCTGGGAGGCTCTGCTGACAGCAGGCGTAGAGAGGCTGCGGGGCTGGGGGTGATTCTTGCGGGAGGAGGGTCCCACCTACTCCAGCCCTTGCCAGTTTTGTTCCCTGCTTTGGCTTTTGCTTCTATTCCCTGCTGGATGCACTGCCCTGAGACTCTCCGCACCTCGTGGCAACAGCTGACTGTTTTGCAGGTTTCCCAGCACTTGAAAAACTGGCTCCTTGGCTCCTGTGTCCGACACTGGCCACCAGCTGGCTGACCTCCTCAGGGGTCTGAGCCTCGGGCTCTCTCTCAATGTTGAAGGTGTTACCTTGTCTTAGCCCAAGGCGGGGGCGGGGAGGTCCTCACTGCCTCTTGCAGTCAGGTGTTGATAACTTGGCACAGGTGTTGCTTCCGCAATACCTTGGGTTCCCCTTCTACCTTTCCGGCCCTTCGGTATCGAGGGAACAATTCTGGTTTTTTTTTTTTTTTTTTTTTTTGGTACTGGGGGTTGAGTCCAGGGCCTCTCACTTGCATGCTTTGCAAGTGCTGGACCACTGAGCTGCGCCCCCAGTCCGTTTTTTTAGTTTTTGAGACAGGGTCTCAGTAAGTTACGCAGACTGCCTCTGGTCTCGAACTTGTGATCCTCCCGCCTCCACCTCCTCAGCTGCTGGGATTACAGGCGAGCGCCACCATGCCCGGCTAATGAACAATTCTTTAAGTTCACCCTGTGAAAGTGACTTGTAGCTCTTGTCTCCTGACTACGTCCCTGTGCTGGGATTGTCCCAGGTGTCTCAGGGAAATGTGGTAATTTGAGCCGGCTCTGTTGTGTCCTTGGCCTTGAGAACAGTGAAGGGTTTCTCAGCAATGCTAAAGAGGATGGCACGTCCTTTGAGGCATCACAGTCAATCAGAAGGGATGTTGTGATGGGCTGTGATTGAAGTATGTGCCCGTGGGGACCACTGGCTGTGCAAGTGTCCTGTGGCAGCAATGAGGACTGCAGTGTTGGGGTCTTTTGGGGCCCCTGGTATATTTCTGATCATAAAGGAGCAACAGGGGGCTGGAATTATGTCCCATCTTAAAAACCCACACCCCCCAGGAGCTGTTTGTGGACTTGGACACCAGGCAGTGCTGGCGGGGTCCCTGAGAGAACAGGTGCTGGCTGGGCGAGTCCATGGCTCACCGTGGCTGTCTGGAGGTGGTTTCCGGCCGCAGCCCAGGAAGAGGAACCAAAAGTGCGGAGCAAGTGGCACTGCAGAGGAGACCAGAGGAAGCAATCGACACGAGAGCGGCAATGAAAACCCCGGAAAACGGACCGCAATAGAGGAAATCAGCGAAACCAAAGCTGTCTTATTTTAAAGGTGAATACGGTGGGAAAAGTTCAGGTAGACTGATGAAGAAAACGAAAGGAGAAGGTGCAGTTACTGAGATCTGTAATGACAGGGCGGCAGCACCGGGGCCCAGGTGCTCAGAGGTGGCGGAGGAAGGTGGTGGGCTGATCCGTTCTCGAGTCCCATGAAATGGCCAAAGTTCTTGGGGGACAAAGGTGGAAACCCGAAGACCTCTCACTCAAAGAAACTCAGCTCACAATGGAACACTTTGCCTCCAATAAATCTTCAGCCCCAGTGGCCTCATGGGAGAGTCTATGAGGCAGTTAAGAAATGAGTAATCGCAACTCTATAAAAACCTTTGAGGAAAGGGCGGAGGAAGAACACTTCCCAACCCATTCTAAGAAGTTAGTATTATTCTGGTCTCTATGCTGTGCAGTCACCAGGAGAATAGAAAACTGTAGACCTGTGTCCTCATGAACATGCGCTCTGCGCTCCGCGCTTACTATAATGCCAGGAAGAATCAGAAGCCATTTGAGTTTATGTTGCTGTTGTTGTTGTTAGGTGCCATTGAGTTGAGTCCGACTCATAGCGACCCTCATAGGGTTTTCAATGGCTGTTTTGGGATTGCCTTGGGAGTGGGTTGCCCCGTCCTTCTCCCATTCTGCGGTGCTGGGAATCGAACTTGGGACCTCAGAGATTGCAGAGCAGTGCTCTACCCGCTGAGCTAAATCCCAGCCTGGAGTTTACATTAGGAGTGGTAAAGGATCTGTGAGATGCTACTGTGTGTTTTTACCTTTTTGATGGAAGAGGATTTCTATCAGTTGAGTTGTTTGGCCTTTTTCCCTGCTTTTTCTTCTAGACGATGGTACAGGTGAAGACTTTGTCTCTGTGTGGTGTGGGCGAGGACGGCGAGTCATGGCATTGGGCACCACTCTAGTTCAAGAGCTCCTCTTCCATCTGTCTGGCAAAGCATGGGCTCTTTAGAGTGGGCGGGGACAAGGAGAGGAGAGGGGCGATGGCCTTCAGCCTTTGGTTGTCTTTTGTCTTGCAGACATTGAGTGACACTCACCTCTCCACCCCTCTGCTCTTTCTGCTCATCGTGTTGTTTCCAGAGAGCATCTCTCTCCCTCTTGAGCCTTTTCAAAGGTTCCCAAGAAGCCTCTGTGCTCCTGAGGAGTTTTGAGATGTGCAGCCATTGTATGCACCTCAGAGCACATTTGGGTAAGGGCTGCCTGTCTTCCTCACGGTTCTTCACGTGTCTGGGACGTGTGGGGAAATTCTGATTCATGCTGCCTCTATGACTTCGGGGGCTGGGGTTTGGCTTAGTTGGTAGAGTGATGCTGTGCACTATCTGAGGACTGGGGTTCGAGCCCCAGCACCACAGAAATGGAAGAAGGATGTGACAATCCACTCCCAAAGCAAGTAGCCATTGAAAACCCTATAAGGGTCGCTATGAGTCAGACCCGGCTCAATGGCACCTGACAACTATTACCTTGTTGTTGTTGTTGTTAGGTGCCGTCGAGTCGGTATCCGACTCATAGCGACCCTCATAGGGTTTTCAATGGCTGACTGTTTCGGGATTGCCTTGGGAGTGGATTGCCAGGCCCTTCTCCCATTTTTGCGGTGCTGGGAATTGAACTCGGGACCTCAGAGACTGCAGCACAGCGCTCTACCCACTGAGCCAAATCCCA
>VMDO01026268.1:0-26971 GCA_007922755.1 Pedetes capensis | reverse complement strand
ATGTATTTGCAATGAAAAGGTCATTGGTCTGACAAAATTCTATCATGCGATCTCCAGCTTCATTTCTGTCACCAAGACCATATTTTCCAACTACTGGGCCTTCTTCTTTGTTTCCAACCTTTGCATTCCAGTCACCAGTGATTATCAGTATGTCTTGATTGCATGTTTGATCTATTTCAGATTGCAGAAGCTGATAGAACTCTTCCCTTTCTTCATTTGTGGCCTTAGTGGTGGGTGCATAAATTTGAATAATAGTCATATTAACTGGCCTTCCTTGTAGGCGTATGGATATTATTCTATCACTGACCACATTGTATTTCATGACAGATCTTGAAATGCCTTTTTTGATGATGAATGCAACCCCATTTCTCTTTAGTTTATCATTCCCGGCATAGTAGACCATATGACTGTCTGACTCAAAATGGCCTATGCCAGTCCATTTTAGCTCACTGATGCCTAGAATGTCAATGTTTATGCGATCCATTTCTCTTTTAACAATTTCTAACTTGCCTAGATTCATACTACGTACATTCCATGTTCCAGTTATTAATGGATGTTTACAGTTGTTTCTCTTCATATTGAGTCGTGTCACATCATCACCTTGAGCACCCTGGGGTTTTACTCCATTTCTGTCATCACAGTAGACTCTCCTTTGAGGAGGCAACTCTTCCCCAGTAGTCTTTTGAGTGCCTTCCAACCTGGGGGCCTCATTTTCCGGCACTATATCTGACAGTGTTTCTTTGCTATCCATAGGGTTTTCAATGGCTAGTTGTTTCGGGAGTGGCTCGCCAGGTCCTACTCCCTTAGAACTGAATAGTGATTCTCAAATGTAAATATGACCCAATCAGATATTCAGTATAAACCAAAATAAATTATTATATTAGTTTTAGTTTTTTTCACATACTAATGGTTTAATCCTTACAACCATACTTTGGAAGATGCTAGAAAAGTCAAATTATGTATGTATAGCTGCCTAAATCCATATTCCTGCCTATATTTAAGTACACTGAATCTCATGAAGCAACAAAAAATACCAAGCAGTCATTGAAAGATTTTCTAAGCAATGTTGTTGTTGTTAGGTGTCATCAAGTTGGGTCCAACTCATAGACCCTTACAGGGTTTTCAATGGCAGATTGTTTGGGGATTGTTTTGAGAGTGGGTTGCCAGGTCCTTCTCCAATTTTTGCAGTGCTAGGGATTGAACCCAGGGACTCACAGATTACAGAGCAATACTCTACCAACTAAGTTAAACCCCAGAACTTACTAAACAATATAAAAGTCAAAATCTATAAGCCTTTGTTTAAAAAAATAGGAAATGAATTCAATATGTTCAAAGAAGGTCTGGAGTCACAAGTTTTAGACTTCTGCAAATATCTCATGTGGAGTACTTATGTCAATTTAAGGGCCAAAGTTGTCTTTTGTACTCATTTCCTATGCTTCTTCCCTCAATGTCTTGACACTTCAAAATACCCCCTTTTGCCTTTAAAAGTTGCTAGGTAGTTATAATGTAATAATTAACCTTTACTGTAAAGAGGTATTCTTATTTACTTAGGGTTTTTCAGGGATCACAATATACTTATTCAACTATAATAACAGAACTAACAGGAGAGAACTTATTAAACCAAGCAAGAAACTTCTTTTTGCAAGCCTCTTCCAAAGTCATAGCAATAGGCTGATAGCCTACCCAATTCAATTCCCTTCCATTGATAAAGTTATTGAGTTCTTGCCAGATGTTAGGCACTGTGTTTTCAGCTCTAAGAGATCTCATTTACACCTCACAATAATTGTATAAGATATTTATTATTAACTATATTTTAGAAGCCTGCAGCTGTAGCCCTGTGGCATCCAATCCCATCAGATCTCGGAAGCTAAGCAGGGTTGGGTTAGTACCTGGATGGGAGACCGCCTGGGAACACCAGAAGCTGTAGGCTGGGAGAAGGACCTGGCAACCCCCTCCCAAAAATCAATCTGCCATTGAAAACCCTATGAACAGCAGAGAAGCACTGACAATAGTGTTTCCCCTGTTGTACAGAGGGTCGCTATGAGTCGGATACCAACTCCATGGCACCTAACAACAACAACAACAACAACAACAACAACATATTTTAGAAAAGAGAGAATTCAGTGTCAAAAAAGTTATGTACCATTTCTAAGTTCAGGCAAAGTGACAGACTTGGATCTGAATGTTAGTTGGCCTGCCCCAATAACCCATTTTATTTCAGAGATAATTATTATATTTTAAATAGTAGTCAATAGGATAAAATTTTTATATGCCTTTCATTGCCTAGGCACTGAGCATTAATGCAGTAATTCTTATAGAGAATATTCTTAAAACTTGCCCAGTATAAATTATGATTAATCTATTCAATTTGCTCACAAACTATGCTGTTAGTGTTTTGTTGTTGTTGTTGTTTTGTTTGTTTTTTCTTGCAGTATGGTGGGTTGAACCTAGGGCCTTGCACTTGCATGCTCTGCAAGTGCTGAACCACTGAGCTGCACCCCCAGGCTATTTTTTCACTTTTTGAGACAGGGTCTTGCTAAGTTATGCAGAGCAGACTGCCTCTGGTCTCGAACTTGTGATCTTCCTACCTCCACCTCCCAGGCCTCTGGGATTACAAGTGGGCGCCACTGTTCCCAGCTTAGTGGTTGTTTTTTAATGGTTGTGAATACTTTTAGTTCTTAAAATGCTAAAGAAAAAATAATGTTCCTCCCAGCCTCCTAAAGTGAGAATAATCCAATTGTCACTCTGTTGCCCTTTATAGTCTTTATCAGGCCAACCAATAGTAAAGAATTAAATCTTTGAAAAAATGGTTTTGTTATAGGAAAATGTTCATGTATTGGAAATATATAAAATGATATACATAGCTATGATTTGGATATAGTTTGCCCCAAAAAAACCTCATGTTTAAATTTGGTTGTCAATATAGGGATGCTGGGAGGTGGGCCTTTAAGGGGGTTTAATGTTTTTCTCAGGAGACAGGATTAGTTCTTATTAGAATGGATTACTTTTTCCAAGTACAGGGTACAGGTTGTTATAAAGTGACTAGCCTCGTTTGTCCCCACTCTTTTGCATGTGCCCACTCAGCACTCTTGTACATACTTCCACCATGTGATGCCATGCATCATGAGCCCCTTGCCAGTTGTGGCTGCCTCCTCTTGAACTTCTCTCCCTTCAGAATCATGAAATAAATAAACCATTTTTCTTGATAAATTATCTAGTCTTGAGTATTTTGTTATATTAACAGAAAATATACTAAGACTTATACACATACATTGTTTCATTGTGCCTTTCTTTATTGCACTTAGATATTGTATTCTTTTACCAACTGAATGCCCATGGCAAGCTTGCATGAAGTCCATCAGCACCATTTTTTAATTAGCCATGTACTCACTTCATGTCTCTTTACCATATTTTGGTAATTCTTGCAATGTGCCAAACTTGTTTTTATTATTATACTGTTATACTTCACCATAATATTGTTTATTATTATACTGTTATAGCTCATCATAACACTTTCTAAAATATACTGTTATAGATCTCCATAGCATTTTTCTTATTGTTATACTGTTACAGATCACCAAACCAAAGCTGGTATCTGATCTCGTCTGATCTCAGAAGTTAAGGAAGGTCAGCCTGATTAATCCTTGGTTGGAAGACTGCCTGAGAATACCAGGTGCTGAAGGCTAGGGAGAAGGACCTGGCAGTCCACTCCCAAAACAATCTGCTACTGAAAACCCTATGCATGGCAAAGAAGCACTGACAGAGTGTCAGGCATGACAGCGTTGAGTGTTTCATCTGCTGTATATAGGGTCACTTATGAGTCTGACTAGACTCAATGACACCTAACAACAACAACACCATGGTTATCTATAATCAGTGATCTTTGGCTGGAGGTATAGCTCAGAGAACAAAGTTTGCCTAGCATTCACAAGGCCCCAGGTTCAATCCCTAGAGTCACACACACACACACACACACACACACACACACACACACACACCCCACACACACGAAAAAAGAAAGAAAAGAAAAAAAGAGAAATGATCTGTGATCAGTGACCCTTGATGTTACTATGTCATTGTTTTGAGGCACCACCAATTATGCTACTATAGGAAGGCAAACTTAATAAACAAATTTCATGTGCGTTCTGTCTGCTCAGTGACCAGCAGATTCTCCCCTCTCACTCCCTGTACTTGGCCCTCCTTATTCCCTGAGATATGATAATATTGAAATTAAGACAATTAGTAACCATCTAATGGCCTCAAAATATTCAGATGAAAAGCTGTGTTTCTCTGTCAATCAAAAGCTAGAAATAATTAAACTTCATGAAGAGGTCATGTCAAAAACTAAGATGAGCTGAAAGCTAGAACTTTTGTGCCAAATAGTTAATCAAATTATGAGTTCAAAGAAAAATTCTTGAAGGAAATTAAGGGTGCTGCTTCAGTGAGTACACAAATGATTAAATAAAAAGGACTTATTGCTGTTATGGGTAGAAGATCAAACCAGCCATGACATTCCACTAGACCAAAGCCTAACCCAAAGCAAAGGCCTAACTCTCTTCAATTCTATTAAGGCAGAGAGAGATGAGGAAGTTGCAGAAGAAAAGTTTGAGGCTACCAGAGGTTGGTTCATAAAGTTTAAGGAAAGAAGTCATCTCTGAAACAAATAGGTAAGGTGAAGCAGCTGGTACTGATGTAGAAACTGCAGTGAGTTATCCAGAAGATTTAACCAAGATAATCAATGAAAGTGGCTACACTACAGATTTTTCTTTTCTTTTCTTTTCTTTTTCTTTTTTTCAGTGCTCAGGACCTGAACATGCTAGGCAAGTGCTCTACCACTTAGCTATCCCATTTTTTTTTCATTTTTAATTTTGACACAACATCTCACTAAATTGTTCAGGCTGTCCTCAAACTCTTGATCCTCCTACCACAGCCTCCCAAGTCATTGGGATTTCAGGCATGTACTACAGTGCTCAGCTCAGATTTTTCAATGAGATGAAGGAGACTTAACCTGGATGAAAAGGCCATCTAAGAATTTCATAGCTAGAGAAGACAAGTTAGTATCTGACTGCAAATCTTCAAAGGACAGACTGATTCCTTTATTAAAAACTAATGTAGTTGATGACTCTTAGTTGAAGGCAACAATCATTTACCACTTTGAAAATCCTAGAGTCCTTAAGAATTATGCACTCCCTGTGGTCTATAAATGGAACAACAAAGCTTAGATTATAGCACATCTCTTTACAACATGGTTTACTAAATGTTTTAAGCCCACCATTGATACCTTCTTATCATAAAAATGAAATTCCTTTCAAAACATTACTACTCATTGACAATGCACCTGGTCAACCAAGAACTCTGATGGAGGTGTACATCAAGATTAATGTTTTCATGTTTGTTAACAAATCTATTCTTCATCCCATGTAACAAGGGCTAATTTTAATTTACTAGTCTCATTAGGTAAAAATACATTTCATAGGGCTACAGCTGTGATGGGCTGGGATTTAGCTCTTTGGTAGAGTGCTGTGCTGCAGTCTCTGAGGTTCTGAGTTCAATTCCCAGCGCTGCAAAAAATGGGAGAAGGGCCTGGCAATCCACTCCCAAGGCAATCCCAAAACAGTCAGCCATTGAAAACCCTATGAGGGTCGCTATGAGTCAGATACTGACTCGATGGCACCTAACAACAACAACAACAGCTGTGACAGAAAGTGATTCCTCTGATAGATCCATGTAAACTATATAGAAAACCTACTGGAAAGGATTTACCATTCTAGATGCCATTGAGAACACTTGCGATTCACACCATGAACTTAAAATATCAACATTAGTAGAAGTTTGGAAGAACTTGAGTCTAACCCTCAAATCATTGATGATTTTGAAGAGTTTAAAACTTCAGTCAAGGGAGTAACTGCAGATATAGTGGCAACATTGGGAGAACTATATTTAGAAAGGGTGGTTGATGATATGACTAAATTGGTACAATTTCATGATAAATCCTTTCATGGGTGAGGAGTTGCTTTTTATGGATGAGCAAAGAAAGTGGTTTCTGGAGATGGAATTCTGGTGAAGATAATGGAAATACTGTTGTAATAACAGCAAAGGATTTAGAGGATTTCATAAATCTAGTTGATGAAGCAGTGGCAGGGTGTGAGAAGACTGCTTGCAATTCTGAAATAAGTTCTTCTGGGGGTAAAATTCTACCAAACAGGATTGCATGCAACAGAGAAATCTTTCGTGAAAGGGTCTATCAATGCAGCAAACTTCATTGCTATCTTATCTTAAATTGCCACCCTACCCCAACCTTCAGCAACTACCACCCTGATCAATCAGCAGCATCAACATTGAGGTAAAACCTTTCACCAACAAAAATATTACAACTTGCTGAAGCCTCAGAAGATTGATAGCATTTTAAGCAAAAAAAATATTTTAAATTAAGATATGTACATTGCTTTGTAGACAAGAAGCTATTACATATAACTACTTAACTATATTAATTATGTTGTTGTTGTTGTTAGGTGCCATTGAGTTGGGTCTGATTCACAGCAACTCTCATAGGGTTTTCAATGGCTGATTGTTTCAGGATTGCTTCCGGAATGGATTGCCACATCATTCTCCTTTTTTGCAGTGCTGTGGATAGAACCCAGGTCCTCAGAGGGCACAGAGTGGCACTCTACCAACTGAGCCAAACCCCAGCCCCAATTAAGTATAGTATGTTATAGTATAGTATGTTGTTGTTGTTGTTAGATGCTGTCGAGTCGGTGTCCAACTCATAGCGACCCTCATAGGGTTTTCAATGGCTGACTGTTTCAGGATTGCCTTGGGAGTGGATTGCCAGGCCCTTCTCCCATTTTTGTGGTGCTGGTAATTGAACTCGGGACCTCAGAGACTGCAGCACAGCATTCTACCAACTGAGCTAAATCCCAGCCCATAGTATAGTATAGTATAAACATAACTTTTATATGCACTAAGAAACCCAAAAAGTGGGTGTAGCTTGCTTTATTGCAATGCTCTAGAACTGAACCTAAAATATCTTTGAGACATGCCTTAACCTGTATTTATATAAATTCTCTCTAAATATTTACAATATGCATATATATGTATGTACATTGTTGTTGTTCTTGTTGGGTGCCATCTAGTCTTGTCCAACTCCTAGCAATCCTATGTACAACAGAATATAACACTACCTGACACCCTGTGATGCACATGATCTTTTCTATGTTGAAGCCCATTGTTGCAGTCATTATGCCAATCCATTTATTTGAGGGTCTTCCTTTTTTTCATTGACACATCACTCTCCCAAACATGATGTCTTTCTCCAGAAATCAGTCCCTGGTAGCCACATGTCCAAAATTCGTAAGACCCAATCCAGCCATCCTTGCTTTGAAGGAGTACTGTGTTGCACACACACACACACACACACACACACACACACACACTCACACTATATATGTATATATATATATGTTCACAAATTAATGTGTGTATATATATATATATATATATATATATATATATATATATATGTTTCTCATTAAACAGTAGTGGCCAAATGTTTAGGTTCAATATCATTTGTTGTTGTTTTGTTACTGTGGGGCAGAATCCAGAGCCTCTCACATATTTTGCAAGCACTCTACCACTTACCGGCAATCTCACCCAATTTTAATTTTACATCTTGAGACAAGATCAAGTAACACCGGCTGCCTCTGGCCTTGAAGCTATGATCCTCCTGCTTCCACTACCTGAGACACTGGGATTATAAATGTGTGCTGCTGAATCCAACTACATTATTAGGATTCAGTTCCAAATGAAACTTTGAATGTAGTTCAGCCTTGCCCAAATCCTCCTTTTTTAAATACATCTGCCCATTCATCATGAAAATGTCTTAAATATTTAGACAACAATGACTATAACTGTCAGTATAAATTTATAAATCAAAAATAGCTGAAATGTAAAATTTGATACAATTTAACTAGATTATTGGGGTTCACCTTCTTATTCATCATGCCGACTTACTTGGTAATACCTGTTCCATTAAGTGTCTTAGAACCTTTAAGAAAGTCATACTGCTAGGTTGCTTTCTACTATCCTTTTAGAAATCTCAGACTGGATTGTATTTAACATCTTTTCTAAATAATGAATTTTGTATACTCAATTTTGGGGTCAATTTAGTAAACCATGCAGATGATATTTGTCTACAAATTTGTCTATATTTGTCATTGAACTGATTATTATGAACATAATGCTGACAGGTCTGAAGATGTTCCCGTTGACTAAATGGGACTGGGATGAATTATTGCAAATACTCTCACATAGATTTGTCACTGTGTAATCAGCTATTAAACCTTATATGCAGTACATTTATATATGAAACAACCAGATTGAATTAAATGGTTGCAGTACTCGAAACAACAGCCTGCCATCCCAGATTAAAGCTATAAACTGCTCAGAGAATGAAAAGCACAGTTTATCCCACTGATTCTAAAGTGTGGATAAAAAATAAAAGTAAAATACCAGGAGGGCTCTTATAGCTTTCTTATATTTTGTTGCTTTATATTTATAAGAAAATCTGTACTGTTGACTTGCATAAAAATGAACCACATATGCCAATTTCTAGGGTCCTTAGAATAATTATACAGGTTAGAATTAAGTTGTCATGTGATTCTAGATGTTTACACTTCTAACCTGAAAACGACATGTTCAGTGGCTTATTTGGGTATATGTCTGATTGCCAAACTGCATTAGAAAAGATGCTCTTGTTGGACACAGTGGGACACGCCTATAATCCCAGTGGCTCAGGAGGTAGAGGCAGAAGGATCACAAGTTTGAGGCCCGAGGCAGCCTATGTAATTTAGTGAGACCCTGTCTCAAAATAAAAAATAAATAAAGGAGCTGGGGGGTGCATCCCAGTGGTAGAGTACTTGCAAAGTATATGCAAAGCTTTGGTTTCAACTCCAAAGTGAAAAGAAAAATGCCCTTAAAAATAACTTGCTGTGAACTCATATTAACATTCACTTGTCATGGATCTTTAGATGTCTCTCACTTAATTCAAAAGTTATTATAACAATTAGTCTCCATAAAACTTTTATTCTGTTTATTTTTTCTGTAAGAGCAGAGTATCAGAGCAGGTATGAAATGAAGTGGAATAAGCAGGTTTAGGATAATACTAATTACCTATAAAAGGTAGAGGAGTGTGGGTAATATAGAGAAACTGACATTATTGTTGCTGGCTTCTTCTTTAAGTATAACTACAAACATGTTCATTTCAGGAACTGCATACTACAATTTTTATCACTGTCCTAGTTAGTCTTTTTCTTAACTATTTTATGGGAACTTTACTGTTAGAAACTTTAATACCTTCAATTAAGTGCAGCTTGTTTTTGGTTTGGTTTGGTGTGTTTCCTACAGTGAATATAAACTTTCACACCTAAAATGCAGGGAATCTTCCAGTTGTACCCCTAGACTTGACCTTCTTACGTCCTATAGGACTTTTCTTTTTGAGTGACAGAGGCCTGATGGTAAGGTAACAATGGTTCTACTGGCCCAGCCAGACCTCTGAAAGGCTATCGGTCTTTCACATTTATTCTAGTCTGGGAGATGGTTTCCTGTATTGGGTAGGCGACATCAGTATTTCTTTAAATAGAATTTGCTATCTGTCTTCTTTCCCACCCTGTCTTCACTCTTATAAGTGACTGCCAAAATTGTCCCTGTTCTATTTTAAATCAATACCATTTGACCCTTTGTGTTACTGGAAGTATTTTCTCAGTCCTATGTTGGAAAGATTATATTATTTTCTATTTGGCTATTTTAAACTTTCTGGTAGTGTAATCTATTTTGGCAAATGTTGAAATCCTGGTTCTTTCTCTGACAATGGTTTAATTGTCTCAGCACATTATCATCTCAAATATGCTACCAGAAGCCAACATATTTGTAAATAATTGTATAGAATTCTAGTTTGAACTCCCGGGAAAATCTTAATGACAGTGTAAATCTTAGCATGCTTGAAAAGGTAGAGACTTTTTTATAAAAATTTTTTGGGAAAGAAGGGATTTTTTAATATGTATATACATGTAGTTGAATACAATCCTAGAGGATGATTTTTTTTTTTAATTTGAGCTGGTTACCAAGAAGGTCTTTAGTGTTAGCTCAGTATAATCAATTTAAAACTAAGAAAATCCAGACTGCAGTGGGTCTTGGCAATATGTATTCTGTAGACCAGGTCAGATGCCTCATTGTTACAATCACTTGCTAAGTGGCTGAGTGGACCTGCCATATCCATGGTCCCTTCTGTGCACATTGCTCATACATAGATGATCATGATTTGAACCAAAAGGTATCACCACCTTTGCCATAACAGGGTGGACAGGAAAGAGTGACTAGTGTCTAGGTAGCTATTCATAGCCTTGGCAGCATGCAAGGATATGACATGAAGAGACAGTTTTGCAGAAAGAGGGTGTCCTCTGATGAATAGAAAGAAATAGACCAATTGGCTCTCTTTTCAAAGAGATTGAAGAAGAAGCATATAGAGACTGTCAGTGGACTTGGGAGTGAAGACAAGTGTGTGATCCTTAAACAATAACTTTGGAGAGTCAGGAGCATAGGGAGAAGCAGAGAAGAAAAATAGCAGGGATGGATTGAGTTATAAAATTGTCAACAACGTAAAAGTATACTGTGATGATTAATTTACACCTTAGGAGTTGCTATGTATCCTGAGCTATGGCTCTGCTGCATTTAAGAATATTTCATTTGAGCCGGGTGAGGTGGCGCTCGCCTGTAATCCCAGTGGCTCAGGAGGTGGAGACAGGAAGATGGCAAGTTTGAGACCAGAGGCAGTCTGCGTAACTTAGTGAAACCTTGTCTCAAAAAGTAAAAAAATGGGCTGAGGGTGCTGCTCAGTCGTCCAGCACTTGCAGAGCATGCAAGTGCAAGGCCCTGGGTTCAACCCCCAGTACCACACACACACACACACAAAAGTTTCATTTGTTTTTGGTGGAGGGCACATGGGAGCATAGGGATAAAGTGTGGGAAAACATTCCTATTACTGAAAAAAAAAAAAAGCCTTGTCTCCTTAAAATTAATACAATTAGTAGGCTAGTTCTCTAAAGAATGTGTATTATATCCCTAAGAAGAATTTTCTGCAGTTACCTCTGAGTGTAGTAGTATTTTCTTGACACAGTGTGATTTCACAGTGAATCCCATAGCAGTAGGCCTTATATTTATAAAATCATTTTGCAGTGAGGCTATCTTATCCCCCCCTCCACAGACACAGAGGCACAAACTGGGAACAGGTAAATTATTTAGTGCCAAAGACTAAACTGAAATAGCATATATGTTCCCTTAGGATCGGACCACTTCCATACAAACTAGCTGAAAGATATGGGGTATAAATAGTTAAAAGAAGCAGGGTATGGTGGTACCTGTGTATAGTCCCAGCCCTCAAGTAGTTGAGACAAGAGGATCAGGAGTTTGAGGCCAGCCTGAGCTACATAGTGAGACTTAGTTAAAATCAATGAATGAATGAATCAATCAATCAATGCAAAGAAGGAAGGAAGGAAGAGAGGGAGGAAGAAAGGAAGGAAAGAAGGAAGGAAGGAAGGAAAGAAAGAAGAGGCTAAAAGACTCTCTCCATAGGTACCTAAATGCCTATATATGCAAAATTTTAGCAGAACTAACAATGATTTAGAACAGCTATGCATTTGAATGTCAACACTGATACAGGAGGAAATGTGGCCTAGGTAAGAAATGGCAGCTAGATCTCATAATTTTCTAGAGATTTCTGAGATGTACATTCCAGATACTTAGTCACTCAAGCATAGGCTCTCTCTTCAATAAGAAATCAAATAACAAAATTGCTAATACATTTCAAAAATATTATCTTAATAGTTGCTTACTTTCTCTGTTTATACATTTTAAGGAGGAGAATGTCTACTTGGTCATTTTCTTTTGTCTCCTGTGCTATGGTCATGTAAGCCATGTGCTTCTCTCTGACATGAATTGTTACCATGAATATTCAGTAAAGATCTTCACATCAATCACAAGGTAAAAGATACATGTGAAATCTATAGGTAAATACACTAAAAATGAAACAAATTGAGCAATGATCATGTACCCCAGAAAGTTACAGAATTCTCAGGGCATTGAGACTTCCCACAGGATTAGGAAAGAAGATTCAAGAAACTTTCACTTGAAACACAAGGAACAGAACACTGGGCTGACAAGTCTCCCATGAGAGTGGCAGATACCATGGAGAATACCTAAAGGAGAGGTCTTCTGTGCTTTTCTAATGAGCTGGTTGGATGAGTTCAGTATTCTAGCTCTATCAAGAATTCTGGAGGGGCTATTTCCAAAAGAATCTTTCGGACATTTTTCTGGTTGGTGCAGCATTCCAATAGTGGAGCATCAGCTCAAACTTAAAGAGAGAAAGGCCATCTTTGGCCTCAACGGACAGGATAAAATCTATACCCCAACTGAATGGGAACTTTGGCAATTACTATAGTCATCTTAGGAAACCCCAAGCACTAATAGCCATCCATGTTCAAGCCTCATACACTTACTGAAGCTGCCTCTGAGGAAAATATGGTTGTATTTCAATTTTGGAGGGTAATGAAGCTAAAGCTCTTTAGTGGCTTATTAGCCTGCCCAAGTTCATATAGCTAATAGCCACCAAGTCTATATATCATATCAGCCTAAGTCTGGGTAGAGAAACGGGAAGTAAATGCTCTTAACCACTATTATTCCAGAGTGGAGGACACTCAAAGAATACAACATTCTCTAATTAGAGACTCAGGTTCAACACTCCCTTCTCAAACAAAGTAATATGAAGATTCCATTGTTACAAAGCTTGTTTAAATAAAGTGAAAATGAGGCTTATTCACAGATGTGTGCCTGATAAAGAAACCAGTGCTTTGGTAGCAGTGATTTATGTTAGTGTTTAAACTAGCCATAATCAGTTTCTGCTGCTTGAAACTATATGAGCTTCCACAGAAAGGTGCAGAGGATGACTAATGAACCAGCAGGTCAAAACGACCAGGAGAATTCGAGAATTTCAGCACTTTAGTTGTGGATGGAGCTGGAGGAGGTATACGGGTAGCCCCTATACAGAATCTGAAATGCTGAAGGAATCCCTCCAGGTAGGTGAGACATGAAAGAAAGAATGGACAATAAATGGAAATTTTAGGACAAGATTCTGGAAATGGTTGATTCTGGCCTTGGGCTAAAATGAGCTTGTACTATTCTCTAAAATATATGCATTATTTTCCCACACCCCCACACAAGGCCTGGCTAGGCAAGAAAATAAAAGAGAGAGAAATCCTATTTTCCCTAAAGTTCTCCCTTAAGATTTTTATCTCTTGGTTTGAGTGGGAACTAATTATATAGTTATTGTTATTAGGTGTCCTTGAGTCCAACCTAACTCATAGCAACCCTAAGTACAACAGAACAAAACACCTCCCAATACTATGTCATGCACACAATCTTTTTATGTTTGAGTCTATTGCTGCAGTTACTATGTTTCTTCTTACTTTGAGTTATGCCACATCAGCAAAAGGAGGTCCTAGGGGCTTAACTCCATTCCTATCATTAAAGTTGACTCTTCTTTGAGGAGGTAACCCTTCCCCAGTCATTTATTGAATGCCTTCCAGCCTGGGGAGCTCATTTTCTGGCACTATATTTGACAATGATTCTCTGCTATTCATAGGGTTTTCCATGGCTAATTGTTTTGGGAGTGGGATGCAATAAAGGGAACAATTGCAGTCCTCTATGTAAATTACATAAATTTTTTTCCTAAGAAAATCCTAAGTGAAAGAAAAAATATTTTAAGACATAGTATAGTAGAAATTAGAGTAGGAATAGAGCACAATATATACTTAATTGTATCAAGGTTATTCAAAATGTGATCTGCATACCACATGCTTTAATAACATCTCAGAGTCTCTTTTCAAGATGAAGATTTTTGAGTTATGTCAAAATCTCTGGGATGGTATCTAGTCATCTGCAATTATATCAGTGCCTCAGAGGACTCACATACCCAGTAAAGTTTATCATGCAAAAAAAGCAGAGTATTGATTTTGTAGTTCCATCCCTTCTCTGCATACAAAATGAGACGTCATTAACAAATGGTATCTATCAAGCAAGTGAGCCAGCAGATATAAGTTTGTTCTATAAATATTAATTTTTCCACTTACAGAAAAGTTTCTTCTTGGAGAATAACCAGGAATTTCTGTTAACAGAACTCACTTATAATTAAAAACATTACCAACTTTAAATTGCATTTAAGATGACTAAAGCTTCAGCCTTCCTTAAGTTATTCCTCTCATTACCATAGAGGGTGAGATAGCTTGCCACTGTGAAGTCCCTACCCCTACTTTACTCCTGTGCATTTTGCTTAGTCTGCAAGACTTCTAAGGTTGTTTGTTTAAATTTGAAATTTTTGATGGAGTCCACAGCATTCCCAAACACTTGCTAAGGCTGGATTTGTTCATGTTTGTCCATTTATCAAAAATACTTGTAGATAAATGTACTAGCTAGTGGATTTTAAAATTTATTTGATAAATTTCAATAAATACAAGATATGATGAAAGCATACAGTGAATGCTGCCGCTGAGCGCCACCCATAGGAAAGACAGGGATGTTCACCAGAACACATGGAACCTTAGTAATGGTGTGTGACTTGTTCAGTGCCCCCGGTCAGGTGTAAGCTATTGTTAGGAGAAGGTATGTTTTAAAGTGATCCTAAAACGTGGACCATGAACTACACTTCTAGTATGGCAATCTCTGTCAAATAAACATTTAGGTGTGTCCTTAGCCACCAGATCTGGCACCAGGGAACTTCTGACTCTTCCCCAAAGTCAAAATAAGCATGAAAATAAACATTTTCAATGGATTCAGGATATGGAGGCAGCAAAAAGAGTGAAATTAAATACACACAAGAGGATTTCCAGAGCTGCTTGAGAAGGTGGTAAGAACAGTGGAATAAGTGTGTTTGAAGCTAGGGGAGTATTTTGAGGGGCATTAATAGCAATGTGTTTTTTACTGTAATATATATTTAATTTAAATATTCACCATATTTTTAGGTAACACTTCTTATGATGTCACTGTGATAGTTAATTCTACAGATCAACCTGGCTATGCCATGGTACCCATGATACCCATGATACCCAGTTTTTAGTCAAGCACTAGTCTAGATGTTCCTATTGAAGGTATTTTTGGGGATGTGATTAACATTTGAATTAGTAAACCTTGGATAAAATAGATTGCCCTCTGTGATATTGGTGAGCCTCATATAATTAGTAGAAAACCTTAACAGAAAACGGACAGAAGTCCCAGAAGGTAGAGGAAATTCTGCCCCTGTATTAACTTTGGACTTCAGATTAAATATCAACTCTTACTTGAATTTCTTGGTGTGTTAGTCAGACTTTTCAGTGCTATGACAAAGTACCTGACAGAAACAACTTAAGGAAGTGTTTATTTTACTTTACTGCAACAAAGTTTTTAGTCCATAGTCTTGGCTCTATTGATTCTGAGCCAATAGTGAGACAGGACGTCATGGCAGCAAGAGCATGTGGCAGCAACTACTCACTTCATGGTGGACAGGAAACAGAGAGAGATATGGGGTATGATACCCCCCACCAAGGACATGCCCCCAGTTACCTACTTCTTGCTGGGCCCTACTGCCTAAAGTTTCCAGAACCTTCCAAAATATTACCACAAGTTGGGACCAAACCTTCAGTGCATGAGTCTTTTGGGGAGATGCTTCATATCCAAGTTGTGACATCTCCAAAATTCCAACTTGCCAATTCCCACAATCATGTGGCCAATTCCTTAAAATAAATCTCTTTCTCTTTCTACATAAAAACATACTATTAGTTCCACTTCTCTGGAGACCATGACTCATATACCCAACTAGCATAAACAGAATGATGCAACTTCACTCTCAGTTATACCTTAGATGCTAAGAACAAATGTGTATACATCTGGCATTGCTTTATCCAGAAGTTACATCAAATCTAACATTAAAATTCTCTTCTTAACAGCTATTATGGTCTACTGGAGTCCATCATTAATTAACATATTCATATCTTGAGAGATATTATATGATGACTTAATATTCACTCTTAATTTTTCATATACAGATCTATCCTTCAGCTCTTTAGAACTAACATAGTACCTATTTCCAAATGACTTAACTTTATAATAGTTTTCTCTTTTGTTTCAGGTTGCCAAATTATTTTCTCTACCAAATCTATAAATTACTATTCTAAATTTACAGTAGGTTTCCACCCCTAAAATCCTAAATTATAGTTTAAGAAAATGATTCTAAGTACAAGTGAAAGACAGTCTGCTTTTCAAAACCTATGAATTTATAATTACTTTTTCAGCCAAAGAATTATAGAAATGGATTAAACATAACTATGACTGAGCCTTTTTCAATTTTTCATGGGCAACAAGTACATTTTCCTTTTTCTAAAACGTGAGGATAACTGTGAATCTCAGTAAGAGAATATGCAAATTAGACACAAATAATTTGAAAAGTGACTATATTTAGTCTGCAGAAAAAAATTAGTAGGCAGTAGTAGTGGAAAAATACTAAGATTCCAGAAATAGTTGGTCAAAGTTTAATGTGTGAACTTGGGCAAGTTCCTTAACTCCAGAATCTAGTTTATCTGGAATGAAGGATAATAAATATATCCAGTTCATGGAATTTTTATGATTATTAAATGAGGTAATCCAGGTAAGCACAGTTTTTCATAGTAAGTTCTTATAAATGTTATACATATACAGGCACCAACATATAGAAGGAAAGACCTTGCCTAATGAGGTTAAAATTTTTGAATGTTGGACTTTGTTCACCTTTTCTTCTTTTTACATCATGTACCTTTACATGTTGTACAATGGGTAACTGTTATAATAAGAACAAAAGCTATATTTAAGATTAATAAATAAAAGAATTGATGGTGAATATTAAGTATAACTTATATCTGCTGGGGGGGGGATTGGGGAAGCTGGAATAGTGAGAATGGAAAAAACAGATTAAAAAGACATATGACCCAAACAATATATATTTGTTGGACAAAAGCAGACAGTATGAAGACCTTGCACAATGTTTAATCATAGCCAGAGAAGAGTCAAAGATGACTGCAAAGAAAATAACTTGATTAAAACATAGCCAAATTACCTAAAGAGATAGTTCTATAAAAAGACCTACAAATGACCAATAGGTATATCAAAAATGCTCAGAATCAGTAGTCATCAGGGAAATATAAATTAAAACCACAATGATATATCATCACTTAATTGTTAGAATGACTATTCTCAAAAAGATGAAAGATAGCAAGTGCTGGCACAAATGTGGAGAAACAGACACCCTTGTGCACTGTTGGTGGGAATGTAAATTACAAAAGTCATTATGGAAAGCAACATGAATGTGCCTCAAAAACTTAAAAGTGGAACTCCCATATGATCCAGCAATTTCACCACTGGGTATGTATTCAAAGAAAATGAAATTGGTATGTCAAAGAGATATTGTACTCCCATGGTTATTGTAGCACTATTCACAATAACCAATATATGCAATCAAAGTGTTCACAAACAGTTTAGGAAAATGTTTAAAGAATGAATTTTTTTACATGTAGTATATATACAGAATGCAATACTACTCAGCTATTTTTAAAACAGGAGATTCTGTACCTGTGACAACATTGATGAACCTGCAAGACATTATGTTAAGAGAAAAAAGCCAAACACAGAAAGACGAACACCACATGATCTCACCCCTATGTGGCATCTAAAAGAGTTAAAAGGTGGCTACCAGAGGATAGGGCTGATGTGGGTATGAGTTGGGAAGATGTTCATCAAATAATACAAAATTTCAGTGGCATAGGAGAAATGAGTTCACCAGATCTTTTGTACAATATGATGACTATAGTAATAACAATATATTGTATTCTTGGAAAATGGTAAGAGGATGAATGTTAAATGCTATGTTCACAAACATATCTATGTGAGGTTGTTGTTGTTGTTGTTGTTGATGTTGTTAGGTACCATCCAGTCGGTATCCAACTCATAGTGACCCTACATACAACAGGTGAAACACTATTGTCAGTGCTTCTCTGGTATTCATAGGGTTTTCAATGGCGAATTGATTTTTGGGAGTGGGTTGCCAGGTCCTTCTCCCATGTGAGGTTATATATATGTTAATTAGTTAGATTTAGTCATTTTATAATGAATAGGTACTTCAAAACATCATAATATACATATAACTTTATCTTTTTGCTTAAAAACAAATAAATGACTGCAAGCTTTTAACTCTGGTAAACTGGATAGCCACAACAAAAACGGACTACTCGGAAAGTTACAGGCACTTTTTTAAAGAAGAAAATCATGTTAGAGGAAAGCACAGTTTTAGTTGTAGTATAATAGCTACAAGGGATTAAATTTTGGATAGTTAGAAATTTCATGTCCTCAGTAAAGCATATTAGAGCTAGGAGAAACCTTGCAAATAACCTAATCCACATCCTTCATTTAAGATTATGCAACAAAACTCATAGGCCCTTGTCCCACATCTAGCTGACTGCTGAACTGGAATGAGAACCTGTTGACACCTGAATCAGGGCTTGTCACTCCTTATCTTGCCAAACCAACTTGTGCAGAATCCCAAGTTTAAAGATGCCTAATATCTGGATGTTTTGGACTAATGAGTAAAATATTTTAAGAAGTCATAGTTTAAAAAAAGAAAAAGTAAGAGTACATGACATGGTATACATTATAGAACCATTTCTGATGCTATAAATGATAGAATAAATACTAATGAAAACAAAGGGGTTGTTTTAATATAGAGGAAACTTTTATTTCATAGACATTAGGCAATTTTCACTGTTTTTATTTAAATTTCAAGATGGTCTACTTTTATAGATGTTCCATTATTCTTTTTTGTCACATCTTTCTTTGGGGGCACTAAAGTATTCTAAATCACTTGGAGATGGAAGTGTCTTTTCATAGTCTCTCTTAATGAGCCTAACAATAGATATTTCTAGAAATTTCTGTGACCATTTTAGCCCTAAAACCACATTCATAAAAATTAAACATAGAAAATTTGATTACAAAGAAATTTTTGCTAATTTGGGGTTTTGGAAAATTTTAACCAGGAGTCAAACTGACCGTGGTTAATACCAGTTTAAAATTGTTGGTGCATTTTATTTTTGAAAGCCAAATTATCTTTTTCATTTTAGATTGTTGTCTGCTAAAGTTTCATCACTGTCAACTATTTCATATTTCTAAGATTGTTAGAAGATTTAAAATCTACTAGCAGCAGAAACATTGACACATTTATCCATGAATTTATTACTCTGTTGAAGTTGTTGTTTTTAGGTGACATCAAGTTGGGTCTGACTCATAGTAATCCTATGTACAAAAGAACAAAACACTCCCTGACACTGTGCCATGCCCAGCACTGTGTCAGTGCTTTTTTGCTATTCATAGGATTTTCAATGGCTGCTTGTTTCAGAAGTGGGCTGCCATTTTTGTGGTGCTGGGGATTGAACCCAAGGCTTCAGATTGCACAGAACAGCACTTTACTGAGCTAAATCCTAACCCTTATTAAAGATAGGAGCCATGAATTAAAGAGAAGAGTGTTGACATGTTTGTGTGATTTTGTCCAGAAATTTTGAGTGCTCTTGTACAGGGGGAGAAAAAAAGATAGAAATTGACTTAATTGAGAATGATTCTTTTACCAGCCAAGTTACTGGTGAGAAAAAAAGAGACAAGAGGTCAATGTGTTAGTAAATGAGTGACAATGTAGATTATGGAACATCAGCAATATAAAAAAGAAAGTGAGGACATGAGGCAGGAGAAAGGAGATAGTGCCTAGAGAAAATCTTGAAGATCAAGAAGGACATAAACTTTACCTCTAGAACCAATTGTACATTGACTGTGAAAGAAAAAATAATGTTTTTCATCTGAGAAAATGGCAGAAGCTTCAGGGGTTTCATTAAGAGAAACTGTGAAAAAACATCTCCATCTCCAAGTGATTTAGAAAAATTTAGTGCTCCCAAAGAAAGATGTGACAAAAAGAATAATTGAACATCTATAAAAGTAGACCGTCTTGAAAGAACCTCGTTCAGAAACACACTTGGAAGTTAGTGTCAGGTTAAGGTGGATAGGAGGTGTGGTTAGAATAGGACATTTATATAAGAGCTTGCGAAGGGAGCTCTAGTAATGAGGGATGATATAGTAATCCTGGGATATATTGGTAAAGTAAATAGTGATAGAAGATCCATACCTCAGATAAAGGCTGATAATGTTCTCTCAGACAGATAGTAAACATGATCAAGTGCAGATAGACTAGGAGTGTTGGGAGAAGGAAATGGGATGGGAGTGGTGGCCCACACAAGATGTGGAACCCTATGAATACTTTAAGTCACAGTAATGGAGGATAAAGACAACTGTGACCATGCTGCTTTGCTAATGGAAATATTTAGGCTAACAGAAAAGTGATATCACCTTTTTGAAACATACTAGTTTTTTTCTTATCTTCAAGAAGTTGATAATACCTTTATCTATTCCATTGGGTACAAATATGCGAGAATCGTACAAAGCAAGATGTAATACTTAGGGTAATACCTAATTGTGGGAAATTTCTGGCAGTTTAATTTTGAAAAAGTTTATAGACTAGAATCCAATTAGAGTAAAATGTTATAATTCCTAGAATAAAGAATACAAGAGTAGAATCCATTATTTCTGTAATTCAAAATTTCATAGTGTTTCTATGGCTTTTTTTTTTTTTAGGTAAAAAATAAATGTTAGTTTGGGTAAAGTTTTGTGTCACTACTACATATATCCATCCCAGTCATCTACAAATATATTCCAAATCCAGAAACCCATACACGTTTGTTTTTCTAAATAATTCAGTACTTGTTATATGAGGAATTGTGCTAAATTTAAGAGATAAGAGATAAAAATATACGGTCTCTGATTTCACTGAGTTTACAATTTAGCAAAGAGTCAGGTAGGCAAATCCTAAGTTATAATTCAATATATTTGCTATGATAGAGCTATAAGAAAAAAAATGGGAGATTTTTTGAGGGACATGATAAGAAGTCTTGAGCAATACACAAAGATTCAGTCCCTAACATTTGTTCAAATTTCCATAGTCCAGATTGGAAAATATAAAACTTCAAATTCCCCTTTACATCTCTTCCTTGAAGCTGAGAGCATAGAATAAGTATTTTGCAAGTCTCTCCTTTCTAGTCCCTGTTTTACTCACCTGTCCAGCCACTAGTTGAGCGAGTATTTCTAGTTCAAAATGTAGCATTCCAAGCTCACCACCATATCACCTCTCTGAGAAGGGCAGGAAGAAAAATAATCATTGAGGTTTTTCTCACTTTTTTTTAAATATTGCCTGACCTCCACTCCGTTAATCTCTTCACACATTCTAAACTACTGGCATTAAGTTTTGTTGTCAGTTTTGTTTCTTTATACTTTTTGTTTTTAATTTATTTATTTTGCTATGTTTGGGGGTTGAACCTAGGGCCTCACATTTGCTAGGCAAGTACCCTACCACTTCAGACCCTTTTTAATTTTTTAATTTTGAAGCAGGGTCTCACTTAGATCCAGAGGCTGTCTTGGGCCTTGAATTCACCATCATCCTGCCTCAACCTCCCAAGTAGCTGGAATTACAGGTATGTGTCAAGGCACTCAGCATTGTTTGTATTTCTATTCCTTTTGGGTTTTTTTTTTTTTTTTGTTTGTTTGTTTGTTTTGGACACCATCTCACTATGTAGCCCAGGGTAGTCTAGAACTCACCATTTTCCTGCCTCCGTCTCCCAAGTGCTAGGATTACAAGTATATGCCTCCATGCTTGGCTTACTCCAGATATATTTATTGTGATGACCTTGATATCTTCCTGTGTAATAATTAACTTTAGCCCTGATTTCCTATAAAACAGTATCTGGAGCAAATCTCAAAAACTAATGCTTCACTGGAAGGAGAAATTCCAGGATAAGAGTTAGGAAAAAAGGGACATGACACAAGAAAGGAGGACAAGCGAATGAGTCATGTTCCATTAATGAGTTGCCAAAATTTTAATAGAACTCATGATTGTCACAGGAGAAGCCATATAGAGCCATTGCTTCTTGCAAGTATCTGTCTAAGGAGAGAAAGAGGAAGCATTTTCCACTGACAGCTCTTTTCTCTGTGCTGTTTCTCATTGGTCAAAGGTCAGCCCACAGGGCTTTAATTTCTCTATACTTCTGGGAATCCTACTTGGCGCTTCTGGATGACTATGGGGAAATCAGAGTCCCAGCAGGTCCCTTCAGGCTAGAACTGGGCACTCAAAATGCTAAATGGCTCCTACTACATCTAACACAAACAGCCTCAGGGACAAATTAAATCAACTGTCTGTACTGGAAGATGAAGCAACAGCAGCAGTGGCCAAGGCATTTAGCCTGCAGGAGCGTTTTCAGTAGGACCACTCCATGTGAGGGGCAGGATGAATGGCTTGGGGCTAAGGGACAAATGAGGTTGATGTAATTAGAGAGAGGCAGAGTCCATTTGTGGAACTACCCACATATATGTCCACGTTCTTGTGTAAGCATGAAGTGGTGCTCCTTTGACACTGAAAGGGAGGTAGCCTTCTAATTCTTCAAATTGTGGTTTATTCAATATTTTAAAAAGACTTAAAGAGGATAAACAGAATAAGCTGCGTTGTCTGATATGACAAATAATTCTGGAGCAATAATCAATGTTTCTTGACCAAGATTTTAAATAGTTTTGGTTGCTTGCCTGATGGGGACACCAGCCTCTCTTGTCCAAGGGGTGAGCCTATGCCCTTGGTTTTCTTACTACTGGGGGATGCAGGGGGTGCTGTGATCGTCCATTCACAGTTATCACTGAACACTAAGAAACACTCAGTAAATCCCTGGTTCCAGACCCATTTCTTTTTACTTAATTATAGTATCAACTTCAGCTCATTCTGGCCATTATTTATTAATCCCATGAGAACAGTAACTCCTTTCTTTTCCTTCTGGACCACTGGTGGTAGCCAGATGGCAATAACAGCTTCTAATTAAATGGAACATTTTTTTTCTATCTGCTGACAGAAGTGTTCTATCTCATTTTGGGAACCAAGATATCACACTTGGCAGAAACTAGTTTTGCAGAGCTAGGAAACAAACTCTGCAAGACAGTCACTGACAGTAATAGCAAGAATGCCCAATTCTTTCTCCTTCTTTTGGTCCCTCCACTTCTAGTTATTGGAAATGCAGCACCATGTATCAGCCATTGGGTCAGTGAATATACTGCCTTCTGCAAAACAGCTTCCCAACACACACACACACACAAAATGTTTCCCTAAGCTAATGATTATCTGAGCCTTCAAAATGTCATTCTACAAATAGCAACTTCTGGGTGACACAAGGCCAGACCACGCCATATTTGTAACTCCATTTTCAAGACTTTTTGCCTCAAAATAGTTTCTTCTGTCTGAGACAATATTGCATGGAACACTATGTTGCTAGCTCAAGAATTCCATAAGTCCTTAGGCAACTTTGAGGAGAAAAGACAAATCCAGATCAATGTATATATTGCTTTTCCTTCAGAAGAATTTCTACCTCCTCTGAGTTCCAGTACAACTAACCTGGAGGTTGTCTTGTATCACTCAGCATGGAAACAATTTGAGGGGTCAGGGTTTGACCCAGAAAATGAAATTTTGGGCATTTGGTAGTGATGATAACAGCTTTATTAGCCTTGGTGTGGTGAAACCCTTGCTGATTACTCTATGCAGAGCCTGTGACAATAGTTCTTTGTTTACAAACAGAGAGCACAAGCAGTGATGTGGCTAAGAGGAAGCTGGTTGACCATCATAGACAGGCCATGATGACATCTGATTGTGGTCACCTTATCTGTAGTCAATTCTCTCTGGTGGACACAAGCCTAAATATAAGGACCTGCATATTTTTGGTTTTCATCTTTATGTACAACCCTTTAATGTTGCTTCTGTTCTTCTCTATCTTCTTTCCAGGCCCATAATGAACCTGTTAGTCCATTCACTCTACTGGAGTTAATGTATATTTTCATTCATCATTTCTTTCCATTCTAAGTATGACTGTCAAATGAATTGATTGAAGATCTTCCTAATCAGAGAATTATTTCCCTTCCCTGTTGTCCTTTAGGGGTACTTCTGAATAGTATATAATGAGACAATTAATTTAATTTGTACAAGGCCTGAGTTGTTGGATGTAGAAACTAATAGGAATTGCTTTTATGAAGTTTATAGATGTTAGTTGAGGAAGAGACATAAATCAAACAGGCATAGTTGATGCTAAGGTTTGGATGTGGTTTATCCTGAAAACATTTATGTGTTGGAAGCTTGGTCTCCAATGGGACAATGCTGAGAAGTAGTGGGACCTTGAAGATGTAGTATTTATGATAGTTAATTAGGTAATAGGGGCATCATCCTTGGAAGGGCTTAGAGTTGATCTCAGTAGACCCTAAGTTAGTTCTCAAGACAAGGTTGCTATAAAGAGTAACCCTGGCTGAGTGTGGTGGTACACAGATGCAATTCCAAAGACAACAGAGGTGGAGGCAGGAGGATTGAAAATTCAAGGCCAGAGGTAAGCTGTATAACCTTACAAGACCCTGACTCAAAATAAGAAAGGTGGCTGGAGGTGCAGCTCAATGGTAGAGCACTTGTAAAGCAAATGTGAGGCCCTGCTTCAGCCCATCAGTACTGCAAAATAATAAATAAACAAGAGTAACCCTGGCACCTCCCTCACTTTGATTTCCTGTATCACCATGCAATCATTCCCTCCCACACATGCCCTTATCATGATGCTATCCACCATGAGATCCTAGCCGAGCCCAGCTGATGCTAGCACCATGCCTTTAAACCTACAGAACTAGGGGATAAATAAATCTCTTTTCTTTAACAACACTCAGTCTCATGTATTCCATTATAGTAACAGGAATGGACTGATGCAGATGGCATATGACTTATTTACATGTAATTTGCTTGTGGCTTCTGGACTTGTCCCAGCCAGTCCTAAATGTACCATATCCATACTAAAATAGAGTTAGTGATCTAATAACTCCCAGTCTATAATGGGTAGTTCAGGTTGCATAGTTTCTTAGTGTCCCATGGTCTAGCATTCAGTCTGCTGAGGGTCTATTAAGGTGTAGGGAGTTAGCTGGGCATGGTGGTGCATGCTTGTAATCTCAGTGACTCAGGAGGCACAGGCTGGAGCATCACAAGTTGGAGACCAGAGGCAGTCTGCATAATTTAGCAAGACCCTGTCTCACAAAGTAAAAAAATCGGCTGAGGGTACAGCTCAATGATACAGCTATTGCAAAGCATGCAAGGGCAAGGTCCTGGGTTCAATCCCCAGACCACACACACACACACACACACACACACACACACAAAAAAAAAAAAAAAAAAAAAAAGTAGGGAGTTGTTATTTCAATGAAAAATAGTTCTCCACTAGAGTCCTTGTTTAAGTGCCCCCAAAGGTCTATGTTATCTCTTTCTCACTTGTACAAGTTGTGAGATGCAACAAATTGCCCTCTGCCTTAAGGGAAATGTACTAGGAATCACTTGACCACTGGATCCCCATAAACTTCCCGATAGTTTCCCAAGTCATTATAGGATTTACCCTCTACCTTCTGGAATGCATGCCTTACTAGGGCTCTTAAGGTGGCTTCCACTTTCTTCTTCTTTAGTCTAATTAGCATCGTGTGATCAAAACAATAGATTAGCACAACGTTCAATGGCATGTCAAAATAAAAAAATGCCTGCACACTTTATTATGAGGGAACAGAAGATTCAATCCAATCCCAAGGAGAGTAAAAGAGTATTGCTGATATTACCACTTAAGGTAATTTCCTGATACAAAATCCCAAAAGTTGTAATTGAGCTGCCCTAGTGAAGATATCACATCTTTAGCAACTGCAATTGGGTCTTCCAGTTGGATAAGTTCATGCTGCTGCATCAAGGGGTACCATGACCAATCAGATTTGAGCAGAAATCAAACATGTGAATTAAATAGTATTATGATTGGAACCACCACTCATGCCTTTTTAAAGTGTTTAGTGTTGTCAATAATCCCTATAATGTCTCTGTAGTTGTAGTATTTCTTCTAATTTTCTATGTCTGCTGTGATAGAGGGGCTGTTTCAGAAACTTCTATTCTCTCTTCCTCCCACAACTGTAACAGGGATTCATTTGAAACTGATATTGCCTGCAGCCATAGCCCCTTGGTGTCTGATCTCATCAGACCTCAGAAGCTAAACAAGGTCAGGCCTGGTTAGTCCTTGGGTGGGAAACCTCCTAGGAATACCAGGTGCTATGGGCTTAGGAGAAGGACCTGGCAGCACACTCCCAACTGAAAACGCTATGAATGGCAGAGAAGCACTGTCAATAGTGCCAACACAGCACAGCATCGGTTAGTATTTCATCTGTTGTAGATAGGGTCATTATAAGTTGGACCAAACAAAAGGGCACCTGCAAGCTATAACTTGCTCTGCCTCCTCTGCCTTATTCCACTCCCTAATCCTTTTTGCTGAAAAGAAATGCTTCTTTAGGTTCTGGCTAACTAGCTACAGGAGAGCAAAGTCCATTATGACGTTCCCACCAGAGAGGAAAAAGAAGACACCTGTGGGATGATGAAGACCCTGCCTAGTACATGGACTTCCTGCTCTTTTCTTCTCTGTACTCCCCTTTTTTCACCCACAAAAAGCTCTTTGGTCCATGAAACTCCCAGAGGTGGAGATTTAGGATGGAGATTCTCCTCTGTCTTCTTCAGGGTTAGCTTTGAATAAACCTGTTTCATTCCACAAATTTCTGTTTCTCAGGTCTTGAGTATAGCAACAAGCAGTGCAGACTTCAGATGCCAGGAACAATCTATTTGTCTAGTGTATTCACACTGTATATATTATGTTCTTATTAGTCACTTAGTGGGCTGGGATTTAGCTCAGTGGGTAGAGCGCTG
>VMDO01026267.1:0-22500 GCA_007922755.1 Pedetes capensis | reverse complement strand
CTCCCATTTTTGCAGTGCTGGGAATTGAACTTGGGACCTCAGAGATGGCAGAGTGGCGTTCTACCAACCGACCTAAATCCCAGCCCCTCCCTGAAAGATAGGTGCACTTTAATATTTGTAAGTATTCTTTTGTGTGCGTGTGTGTGTGTGTGTGTGTGTGTGTGTGTGTGTGTGTGGTACTGGAGTTGAACCCAGGGCCTTGTGCTTGCATGCTATGCAAGTGCTGGACCACTGAGCTGCACCCCCGGCCCAATATTTTTTTACTTTTTGAGACAGGGTCTCACTACGTTATGCTGACTGGCTCTCGTCTCGAACCTGCTATCCTACTGCCTCCGCTTCCTGAGCCATTAGGATTACAGGCATGCATTACCACACCCGGCACAATATTTATAAGTATTCTAACAAATAACTATAATAAACTAAAACAGTGGCGACCAAGTGTCTCTCTCCCAGGACTGAGGTGTGCCATCGGCTTACTGAATCTGAGGAGGCAAATCCATCGATTTGATTGTCTTGATCAGCGTTTGGAAACCACACATTCTCCTCCCCTTACTTATAGGTGGACTCAGCCATGAAGGTGCATTTGTGACCCAATCGTTCCTCCATGAATGCTGTGTGAACATGACCAGGAGGACCCTTCGGCAGCAGCATTCTGGCCAGCATGGGTGGCCAGGGAGGTTGGAGGGCAGAGGGATCCTGGCTTAGGACCGAGGAGACAATAGAGCAAGCTCGGTACCTACTGGTTCCGAGCACATCTCCCTGAGCAGATCACTTATTCAATAATAGCGGGGGTGTTTGCAACAACCTCACCCTAAGAGCCCACCAGGAAGCCACTCTGGCCCCTGGTTAGCCCCCTGAGATGCCCAGTCAGGCCCACTGATGCAGCAGAGGTCATGTGAAACCACAGTCTTCAGAGACATCCCTGCGGGGCCTGTGGAAACATTTGCACAGCCCCCAAAGGCAATCCTGGAGGAAAAGGTGGACGCTGCCTAAGGCCACTTGTGTGGCCACCAGGCCAGAGCAGGAAGTGGCAGGGCAATTGCCCCTGTGTACAAAATACCAGTGAGTGCACTACGTCCCTTTCCCATGGACAGCAGGTGTAGCCGAGAAGGCACTAGGCATGAGGGATGCGGTGAACACAGGCCTGACCTCGGCTTCCTAGCAGGGGGTATCTAGGGTGCCAAGAGCACCCCTCAGGCGTACAGCACCAGCCTCGCGGTCATGGCTGTGGCCAGCACTGAGAGGGAGAAGCAGGGATGCATGGATGGAGATATCTGTTATTCACTGTTGTTGTTAGGTGCCGTTGAGTTGTGTCCTACTCATAGCAGCCCTTACAGGGTTTTCAATGGCTGTTTCGGGACTGCCTTGGGAGGGGATTGCCACGTCCTTCTCCCATTTTTGTGGTGCTGGGAATCGAACCTGGGACCTCAGAGATTGCAGAGCAGCGCTCTACCAACTGAACTAAATCTGCACTTTACTCTCCCTTGGGTCGGAGACTTGAGCGCCCAAGCGTCTCATCTAAGGCACAGGCCCCACAGCCAAGCAAATTCCTGCAGCCCGGGCCCACATCGAAGGCGGACTCTGCCTCACTCTCTGGGCCCCCCAACGATCCTGGGGGCCATCAGGTTGTATCACGTGCTCACCAGGCGTGTCTGCTGTTTGCTGGCACACATGATGCAGGCACCCGTGGTTTGGGGACAGGGAGAGCACCGAGGTTGGAAAGGCCACCCCAGAGGAGCTCCTGGGCCCTGCCCAGTGAGGCCAAGCTGAAGTCTCTGAGGACAGCCACACCCAGGTGGCACTAGGTACGTGGGTCTGGACTGGGAGAGCCCTGGGTGGGAGGTGCGGGGTGAAAGGAGGCTGCAGAGGCCCCGGCGGCATTGGAAGTGTCGCTCTTCATGGGGTACAGGGCACAAGAAGCACAAATCAAGTGCCTTAAAACAATAGAAACCCGTTTGTTCTCTCACAACTCTGTAGCCTAGAAATCCTAAAGCAAGGCATCAAGCCAGGCATGGTGGCGCATGCCTGTAATCCCAGCAGCTCAGGAGGCAGAGGCAGGAGGATTGCAAGTTCGAGACCAGAGGCAGTCTGCAAAACTTAGGGAGACCCTGTCTCAAAAAGGTAAAAAAATGGGCTGAGGGTGCAGCTCAGTGGTCCAGCACTTGCAGAGCATGCAGGCGCGAGGCCCTGGGTTCAACCTCCAGTACCGCAAAAAAAATTTTTTTTTAAATAACAATAAAATTAATTAATTAATTAATTAATAATCAAGGCGTCGGCCAGGCCCATGCAGCCTCCGACGGCTGGAGGGAAGAACCCGTCCTCGCCTCTTCCAACTTCCAGTGGTTCCAACAGGCCATGGGGTTTCTTAGCCCACGGCAGGCCAACTCCACACCCCGTCCCCAGCTGGACTGGCCTGCTCCGCTGTGATCTCTGCCTCTTCAGGTGCCCTCTCCTAAGGACCTGAGCTGCTGGGTTTGGGGTTCACCTTGATCAGGGTGCTCTCATCCACTGGATTCCATCCTGCATTGTCCCTGTGCCACAGATGGCCCTGCTCATAGGTGGCTAGGGTGAGGACTTCACCGTATACTTGGGGAACACAATCCAGTCCACAATGAGGGAACCCCGTGAAGGAGAGCCAGAAGCTCCCAGTGGGGTCCTCAAGGCGGCCGCCTTATGCACCCCTGCCACAGTCCTCTCACGACCTCGGACCAGCTAGAGAGCTGCCTCTGTGGCCTCCCAGGACCATCCAGCGGCGAATTCTTCCCCTGTAAACTATGGCCCCTTGGCTGTAAACTGTTTGTACGTTTTTAAATAAACCCTCACAACCTTCTGAAGTCTGGTGACTCACCACTAGCCAGGGGCTTTGGCAGTTCTCAGAAAACCCAGAGGCCCCACACCCTAAAACACGAGCCAATGGCAGAGCCACCCACGGAGCCCAGTCCTGAGGTTCCTGCAGCGGTGGCCCAATCAAAGCACCTCCCAGCCCCACCAGAGCTGGAGCAAGTGTGGCGACCCGAGCAAGGCAAGGAGGGGCGTCCTCCTCTTGGAGCTCAGACCCTGAGTGCATGGGGCACCTTCGGATCCTTCCCTGCCCAGCCTGTTTCTCCATGTCCAATTGCAAGTTGGATAGCTCAGTGAAAGGGCCTCACCCCTTTGTGGTAACTGGACACTTTGCCCTAAGGGAAGGCCTAGAACCTCAGCTTCTCTATCAAAAAAACAAATGCCAACTCATCCCGCAGCTATCGCTTTGTGGCCAGGATCACAAGGCTGGTGGCTTATGGGAAAAATTCAGTCCTTGGATGAGCTTTGCTGGGTCTCCCAAGGGTGGATTTTAAATGCTTTTAAAGAGTGGCTGATATCTGTAGCCCTGTGGCATCTGATCCCGTCAGATCTCAGAGGTTAAGCAGGGTCAGGCCTGGTTAGTACCAGGATGGGAGACCGCCTGGGAACACCAGGTGCTGTAGGCTTGGGAGACGGACCCGGCAACCCACTCCCAAAAATCAATCTGCCACTAGAAACCCTATGATCAGCAGAGAAGCACTGACAATAGTGTTTCACCTGTTGTACATAGGGTCACTATGAGTCGGATACCGACTTGCTGGCACCTAACAACAACAACAATATTTAAAAGTTGAGACACTTCATACGAAAGTCTGGACTGGGGAGCAAGCATTGCCTTCTGGGGAACCAAGGCAGCCAGGCTGGGCTCTGGTACCTCCTTGCAGTGGGGTATGCTGGGCCCTCTGCCCCGGGCAGCCCCTTGTCCTGAGATGAGGGCCACTTGTGCCAAACTTGTCTTTCTGACGCTATTTCCTTCTCATCCACTTTAGGAGATGGTGAAGTGGCCCTCGAACTGTGCACCTTGTCCAGAGAGGGGGCCAAAGACCAATCAAAGGGGCAGTGGGCTTCTGAAGAACAGTGAGATGGGAGGAAAGAGAGGAAATGCCACGTATGTTGCCCTTACAAGAAAATCAGGATGTACATGTATAGACATGTTGTTGTTGGGTGCCGTCGAGTCGGTGTCTGACTCATAGCGACCCTCATAGGGTTTTCAATGGCTGACTGTTTCGGGATTGCCTTGGGAGTGGATTGCCAGGTCCTTCTGGGAGTGGATTGCCGAGTCCTTCTCGCATATATACAGACATACGTACTCACAAAAATGACACGCAAGCAGAAGGGGGCCATGAGTGGGGAGGAAGGGGATGGAAGACGGGGTCATGAGAGGGTAAGAGGGAGGTGAATGTGAGCAATGTACAATGAAATGCTCCAGTGGAAATGTCATAATGAGACCCATTAAACTGTGCATTAAAAATTACCAATAAAATTTTTAAAAAATTTAATTACCAATAAAAAATAAATTTTTTAAAAGACTTAAAAATTTCAAAAGAAAAAAATTTTAAAGGGTGGTGAGCAGAGAGGAATGAGCTATACACTTAGGACTTCTCATTTGCCTTTGCAAGAGACAGCTTGACCAACAGTCCGCTTGGCTTTCCCCAGCACAGCGCTTCTAGAACCTTCCACCAAAGGGCACTGATCAAAGTGGCCCTTTGCCCAGGCACCCTCAGGAGCTGGACCCCAGCCTTCATCCTTGCTGGATGCAAGGCCTCCCGCAAGTCGCTCAGCTTCTCCAAGCTTCACCTGTGCAGAGCGCCTGCTGCGTGAGGGACAGGAGAGGCCCAGGGCAAGACAAGGGTCCAGAGTGATTGGCACGCCCGCGGGCAGCCATGTTTACCGTCGTTACACTTGTTTTTCCTGTTGTTGCTGGTGGTGGCCGACTCTGTGACCAGTGCTCAATGCAGACAGGTTGTGGTGGGGGGCAGGATCCCAGGAAATACCTGCAACCATGTGGGGAGGTGAGGTATGGAGAGACAGCAGCCAGCAGAGCCACACCCACCACCATCACCTCTATGACCAATAGACATTCCCTCCCGCAGGGGAAGCCTAGAGCCAGGGCAGTCTCTGGCCCCACCCCACGAGCAAGGGAACTGTGGTATCGATACCCCACCTCCACTACCTCTGATGAAGGCAGCTGCCAGGGATTGGAATCCCTGAGGCCTCTGGCCAGCGTGGGGGGCTCCGGGTGGGCACCTGCCATCAGAGGTAACAGGGGGCAGAGACACATTGCTGTTATTTCTCCTGCTGCTGTTGTTGCAGCTGGGAGCCAGCAGAGATTCCGGAAGCACTCCAGTGAGGAGACCTCATGGGGTACCAAAGGCGTCTGCTAGACTCATTCTCGTCTTTTCCATTGGTGCAACATTTCTGTTTATTCCTATGTCCATATTTGGTTTAATACGGAAGTATATGAGGGCTGGGATTTAGTTCAGTTGATAGAGCGCCACTCTGCTGTCTCTGAGGTCCCGGGTTCAATTCCCAGCACCACAAAAACGGGAGGACGTGGCAATCCACTCCCTAGGCAATCCCGAAACAATCAGCCATTGAAAACCCTATAAGGGTCACTATGAGTCGGACACAACTTGATGGCACCTAACAACAACAACATGGAAGTATATTGGGCTCCCTTCCCCCAATAAGAATCAAGAAAAACAGATAGTATAAGGAAGTGCTGCCAAGCATACACCTGGCATCCCAGCTACTTGGGAGCTGGAGGCAGAAAGATCGCAGGTTCAAGGCCAGAGGCAGCCTTCACCACTTAGCAAGACCTATCTCAAAATGAAAAATGAAAACGGGCTAGGAGTGGAACTAGGTAGAGGAGCCTTCTCTAGACGGTTTACACCGTATCTCCTCGTCCTCCCTGGCCTTCACCCCTGAGACAGCCGTGACCCCATTTGTGAAAATTGGACACACCTTGCCTCATTTGACCCTTCCGTCAGTCTCGTGTCTCAGACATGTGCTGTCCCCATTGCCCAGATGAGGCAGCTGAGGCCCAGGGTGTTACATGACCTGCTCAGGAAGGTGAGGAGGTAACGCTCACTGGATGGAGGCCCTTCAGCCACAAAGGCCACACATGTTCCTGGGTTGCTCCTCTAGGCACCCTGTGACAGATCCATGGGTCTGGAAGTGAGAACGATTGCTCTGGACTGGAGACCCAGACCAGAGGAGCCTTCTCAGTAATGGAGGCCTTGGGAGCAGAAGAGACGGCTCAGGCAGAATGAGGAGGGGGAAGGGAGAGCAGAGCCCAGACAGAGCCGAAGGAGCCCCCCCATCCGGGAGACTGAGCTGTGGTCCCCAAGGGTGAGGGAGAATCCAGAGAGGGGAGGATGGGGCGGTGAGGGCAGAGCTGGAGCTGGCACTCAGTGCTTGCTCTGAAAGGACATTCTGGATCAGCTGGGCGCAGTGGCGCACGCCTGTGATCCCAGTGGCTTGGGAGGCGGAGCCAGGAGGATCGCAAGTTCAAGACCAGAGGATGTCTGCGTAACTTAGCGAGATCCTGCCTCAAAAAGTAAAGGAAAAACAAAAACGGGGCTGAGGGTGCAGCTCAGTGGTCCAGCACTTGCATAGCATGCAAGTGTGAGGCCCTGGGTTCAACCCCTAGTACTGCAAAAAAAAAAAAAAAAAAAAAGACATTCTGGATCAAAGAAGCACACAGATAAATTGTATTTTCTTAGTGCTTTGCAACTTGCAAAGTTCTACCATAACAAGGGGCTGTTTGGCCCTTGCACAAGGCAAGCAAATTGAGTAGACACCACCCTGGGCTTTGGGAGCTGACACAGGCGAGTAGAGCACGGAATCTCGTAGGTACTTCCCAGGGCAATTTCTCCATCCTTAATCCTGCCCAACAGTTGGTAACAGTTGGGTCTTTGCCGCCTCCCCATAGCTCTACCTGGCCCTAGGGGCCAAACAGGGCAAGTAATTGGTGCCCTGGGGTTAAGCACTTTCCCAGATCCCTGCGCTGCACCCCTCCCACTGCCTCTCACACCCCTAAACTCTGGCCTGATGAGCACCTTTATGTGTGAGAACTGATTGGTTTTTGACAAACCCAGCTTGGCCTCTTTTTAGCACCTACTCATCCCCCAGGGGCTGGAAACCTGATATTTAATGATTCGCACCAGAGCCTTTGGGGGCGGGGCAGTGATTGTGTGGAAGAATTCCCCGGGGAGGCGGGCCTGGTAGATGTGATTAGCAGGTGAGGATTCCAGGGCTGGGAACCAGGTGCTGTCACCGCAGGAAAGCAGGGGCCTGCTGGCACCCACTTCCCTCTCAGCAGGGGCCTCCATCTCCTCCTCGCCCACCACCACCCCAGCCCAGTCCAGAAATGAGGCAGCTTGTCAGGAGAGGCCTCTTTTGACCCCGGGCTGGCCAAGTCTTTCCCCTCTGCCTGTGTGTCCCAGCTCAACTGCCTCCTCTGCCTCCCCTACATCCTCCTGATGCTTTCTTAGAATCCAGAGAAGGAAGGAGACCACAGTTCCACCTCTTCATGTCACAAATGAAGAAACTGGGACCCAGTGAAGATAAAACAGTTAACCAAGGTCACACAGTGAGTTAATGGGATCGTCATCATCACATTTTCACCACCATATCACCACCACTACCACCATTATCACCATTACCACAATCATCACCATCCCCACCCTCATCACCATCATCACCATCACCACCACCATCATCATCACTACCACCACCACCACCACCATCTTCACTACCACTACCACCATCACCATCATTACCATCATCACCATCCCCAACCTCATCATCATCATCACTACCGCCATCAACATCACCATCTTCATTACCACCATCACCATCATCACCATCACCACCACCATCACCATCTTCACTACCGCCTTCACCATCATTACCATCACCATCACCATCATCATCATCACTACTACCACCACCATCATCATCATCACTACCACCACCACCATCACTGCCACCATCATCATCACCACTACCACCACCACCACCACCACCACCACCATCTTCACTACCAACATGACCACCACCACCATCACCACCATCACCATCCCCACCCTCATCACCATCACCGTCTTCACTACCACCATCACCATCATCACCATCTTCACTACCGCCATCACCATCATCACCATCACCACCACCATCATCACTACCACTACCATCTTCACTACCAACACCACCATCACCACCACCACCGTCATCACCATCCGCACACTCATCACCCTCATCATCATCACTATAGCCATCACCATCATCACCATCCCCACCCTCATCACCCTCATCATCATCACTACCGCCATCACCATCATCACCATCACCTCCACCATCATCACTACCACCACCACCATCACCGTCTTAACTCATACCAGCACATCACTACCATCACCACCATCACCACCATCACCACCATCATTACCACCATCACCACCACTACTGCTGCCACCATCATCACCATCACCACTGTCATCCTCACCACTATCACTACCGTAATCACCATCATCACCACCCCCATCACATCACCATGATCACCATCACAATCACTACCATCTTCATCAGCACCACCATCATCATCACTATCAAATCACCATCACCATCACCACCATCAAAACCATCTTCATCACCACCACCATCATCATCACAATCACTACCATCCTGATACCATCATAATCACCATCTTCACCACCCCATCACCATCACCATGATCACCATCACAGTCACTACCGTCTTCATCACCACCACCATCATCACTATCAAGTCACCATCACCATCACCACCACCACCAAAACCATCTTCATCACCACCACCATCATCATCACAATCACTACCATCCTTGACACCATCATAATCACCATCACCACCATCATCATCACTGACATCATTACCATCCCCACCATCACCATCAACATAGTTAGTTATTAGCAGGCCATGGAGGGAAAGAGGGTTAATAATGGATCTCGCTTTCAGCCATGACCAGGCACTGGACCTCCCAGGACATTAGAAAGACAATCTTTGGGTAATGACTAGGCATCGTCCTAATGAGTCCCATGACCTCACCAAGACTAATGACTGCCTGAGTCCTTAGATTAGGAGCAAAGGCAGACCATTCTAAGATATCTGCCTACGGGCCCATTCTTTTGAAATATACCAAAGAAGTCCATTAATCTATTTTACAAAACCAGGCCCCCAGGCTCCATATGCCGGCAACCACATAAGATTATTAAACAACAGGAGGTTTTCCCTCAGTCTGTTGGGAAGGACAGAGCTTGGAGTTCACACACAGGGCTCATGTCACACTGGGCAGATAACTACTTTACTCTGGTTTCAATAAAACTAGAGAGAGAACAAAGATCACTGTGCACCCACGGCCCCAATCCCTGATCTCTCAGTGTGTCCACCTTGTCTGTCTCACCAACGTGTTTTTCCTTCTAATGAAAGCTTGCTAAACTTTTCTTCTGGTCTTTCTGTCCCTTTCTTTGCCTCAGGAAGCATCCTAGCCTGAGGTCATTTCACCCAAAGAACCAAGGTTTCTCCAGGTTTGTTCTCAGGTTTCCCCAAGCTTCTCTAGCTGGCTCAGTTCTCCCTGTAATTATTCCTTAAAGGTGAACTACCACTGTAAAATAAGGCTTGCCTATATTCTGCTCTGAGCTGGGGTTTAGCTCAGTTGGTAAAGCGCCGCTCTGCAGTCTCTGAGATCCCAAGTTGGATTCCCAGCACCACAGAAACGGGAGAAGGACATGGCAACCCACTCCCAAGGCAATCCCGAAACAATCAGCCCTTGAAAACCCTATGAGGGTCGCTATGAGTCGGACTCGACTCGACGGCACCTAACAACAACAACAACAACAACAACATATTCTGCTCTGAGCTGGGGTTTAGCTTAGTTGGTAAAGTGCTGCTCTGAACTCTCTGAGGACCTGGGTTCGATCCCCAGCACTGCAAAAATAGGAGAAGGTCGTCGCAATCCACTCCTGAAGCAATGCTGAAACCATCAGCCATTGAAAACCCTGTGACGGTCGCTAGGAGTCAGGCCCAACTCAACAGCACCTAACAACAGCAACTATACTGTTGTTGTCTATGCTGTCTTTGGTTTGTCTGAATTCTTTCAGAGATCACAAGAACCAAGGTATTACTGCCAGCTTTCCGGTCACACCAGTTCCCCATACCTGATCCCCAGTGACCACATCACCACCACCTTCCACATCATCACTATCATCATCACCATCACCACCATTGCAATCACTACTGTGACCACCATCCCCATTGCCGTCCATCACCATTGCTACCATCACCACTACCACCATCCCCATCACTGTCCTCATCATCATCACCTCCTGGATTAGTCACCAGGGCATCACTGGGGCAGAGAAACTGACTGAAACAAACTCATGGGAGGAAATATTTATCAGGTGCTCATGGTTAGAAGCCCAGTCTATAATGGGGGCAGGTGGCAGGCATGGCGGCAGCAGATGGCAGAGCGCATGGCAGAGAACATCACATCTTTGAGATCAGGAAGCCGAGAGCACAGAGCAACCAGAGCCACGGGTCCAGGTGAAAACTTCCGAAGGCCTGCTCCCATTGACTCACTTCTGCTAAGCTAGACCCGCCTCTCGATGTCCCATAACCTCCCAGGACAGCGCCACCAGCTGGGACCCAACATTCAAACACATGACCTTCGGGGGACATTTAAGACCCAGATTATAACACCACCCTGGCCACTACCATAACCACCACCTTCACCATCAGCATCATCACTATCATCCTAATCACCATCATCTCCATCATCACCATCGTCACTTGTTGGTTTTTGTCCAACACAGTTCCCAAAAGGATTTAGGGCCTCTCAGCTACCACAAGTTCTTGGGGCTCCGGACTCTTTGGGTCTTCGTTTCTGTCTTGCCCTCCCCTGAAGGTCTCCCGTGCTCCTGCTACCTCCTCTTCCCCTTCCTCTCCCTCAGCTGGAGATGGCTTCTCCCATCTAGATCTTCCCTCCAATTCACCTACCTTTTCCCATTTATGTCTCAGGTGTATACACTGCTTTTCAAAATCCTCCTTTTTCTTCATTTTGCTTTGGAGTTGTTGTTGTTAGGTGCCATCTAGTCGAGTCTGACTCACAGCGACCCTCATAGGGTTTTCAATGGCTGACCGTATCGGGATTGCCTTGGGAGTGGATTGCCAGGCCCTTCTCCCATTTTTGCAGTGTTGGGAATTGAACTCGGGCCCTCAGAGACTGCAGCACAGTGCTCTACCCACTTAGCTAAATCCCAGCCCTTGCTTTAGGGGGTGGCTGCAATAAAAGGATCCTGGAGAAAAAATGTATAAAACACGGAGACCAGGGGAAAGTGGGTGGGAATAAATTTGCATTGGTGAGAAGTGGGTCAGTCCTGAGTAAGGCGCTGCTGCATCTTCACCACCCAGCGGGTGGGGCCCTCAGAGCGCCACCTTCCCTTTCTGCACCTCAGTCCCGCTTTGGAAACCAGCCTGGGGGAAGGAAGGCGGCTTTGGCTTTGCGTGCCCAGGAGGATCCACCAGCCCCTATGGCTCTCACGCCCGCATTCCAGCACCTGCAGCAGCTGCCAGAGGGAGGCAGGGGGAGGCCCAAGCAAGGAGACTGCGGGGTGGGCGGAGGGAGCTTCAGCCGCAGCCCGCTCTGTGCTTCCCTTATCCAGGTCCAGGCTGGGTCCCACACCCCACTGAGGGATAGGGGTCCCGCCAATGGCTGTCTTGGCAGTCACTCCTTCTGGATGCTTCTCCTTAGCACCTCTTTGGCAGAGCCAGGCTGATCCCCACATGCAAAGCACCAAGGCTCTGGTCCCCATGTTGTTGTTGTTGTTAGGTGCCGTCGAGTCGGTATCCAACTCATAGCAACCCTCTGTACAACTGCAGAAACACTACTGTCAGTGCTTCTCTGCTGTTCATAGGGTTTTCAATGGCAGATTGATTTTTGGGAGGAGGTTGCCAGGTCCTTCTCCCAAGCCTACAGCACCTGGTGTTCCCAGGAGGTCTCCCATCCAGGTACTAACCAGGCCCGACCCTGCTTAGCTTCCGACATCTGACGGGATCGGATGACACAGGGCTATGGCTGCAGGCCTGGTCCCCATAGGGCCAGACATATCTCTTGCTGGTCACCCAGCCAATCTGCGCCCTCTTGGGTGATCTCCTGAATCCGTGCGTCCCCAGCCTCCCCTGTTCCCGCCCAGCTCCCACCCTTCCACCCTGGCAGGCTTGCCCTGCGTTGCCTGACTCTTGGGAAAGTGTCAGGCCACGGGGCTGGCCAGAAAAACCCCATCCGGATGTCACCGTGTCCTCGAGAGGAGCTTGAAACGCAAAAGTCCTCCTCCGCAAGCTTCCCAGCAGAGAGAAAGGTCAGCTCCTCCCATCCCCTCCCCTCCGCTGGGTGAAGAGAGAAGGGACAGAGATGACTTCCAGCCACCCAAGGGCCCCAGGGAGTCTGGGCGAGCGTCGCAGCCAAGGTCTGAGTTATGCCCTGCAGAGCGAATCTGACAACCTGGCTGGCTCGCTTTCCCCGCAGCTGCCTAATGAGGCTCTTCGAGCGCAGCGGCAAGGAGGCCAGCCAAGGCGATGATGGCATCCGAGGGGCCGATTCGCTCATGGAAGGACTGACCCAACCAGGCCTTGGTGAGCAATCATTTCCCAGCCTGCCCAGCCCCTCTGGGCAACTCTAGGGCTCCCGGCTGCTCAGGGCGGCCCTCCGGGAAGAAGGAATCCAAGACAGCCCCAAATAAAATGGGGTGCAGCAAACAGCAGTGCCCTTCTTCTCACATTGTGGTGGGGGACGGCTGGCAAGGAGGTGTAGTCATCCACAGGACAGACTGACGTGGCCTGTGACAGGCACAGTTATTCCCCCTCCCTGGGAGGCAGGCTCTGGGCTAAGTTCACAACAACGTCTTGACTGTTGCCCCTGAGCTCACCTTTTTTTTTTTCAGTACTGGGGGTTGAACCCAGGGCCTCGAACCTGCATGCTCTGCAAGTGCTGGACCACTGAGCTGCACCCTCAGCCCATTTTTTTTACTTTTTGAGACAAGGTCTCGCTAAATTACGCAGACTGCCTCTGATCTTGAACTTGCGATCCTCCTGCCTCCACCTCCCGAGCTGCTGGGATGACAGGTGTGCACCACTGTGCCCGGCTTCTGAGCTCACTTTTGTAGCCAGAAGGATGCTGAGGCCCAGAGATGCTCTTCCAAAGGTCACACCTGACTGTGCGTGGCCAAGGTCACGTGTGGCTCCAGCTGTGGTAATTGGTGCCATCGGGATTCCACAGCAGCCCATGGGCTCCCAAGCTGTGTGTCCTGCCCTCTTCCTCTCCTTCTCCCCACCCCACCCATGACCTTGATCAGAGGAGGGGAAGGGGGCGGGGATGTGAGGTGAGAGAGAAGGGATGGAGCCAGTGATCCAGAGGAGCGTGGGGGAAGCAGACGGAGCAGGGGGTTGAAGGGCTGGCAGCCACCTGGGGCAGGGAAGCCCAGAGGCGAAGGCTAGAGACAGTGCCCACCCAGACTGCCAGGGAGGCCCGGGAAGCCCCGGGCAGGGTGGCCCCCACCCAGGGGTGCTGGGGAGGGCAGGGAGAGCCCTTTCTGAGGGAATGGGGTGTGCAGAGGTGGACACCCCAGCCCACTGCAGGCCCGCGGGGCGGGGCTGGCCAGGGCAAGTTCAGGATGCTGCAAAGTTCAGGCTGGGGCCAGAGGCTCCAGCTTAGGATCCGGGACATGCGTTTGTCACCCCCGCCCCCATTCATCCCATAAACACGGTGCTCCCAAACCTTGTTCAGGCTCTGGATGGGAGTAATAGGAGAGAAAGGGGACTTTCTAAGGATCTATGCACTGCAGGAGTTCCGGGGCCCCATCCCAGCCCCAGGACATTGCCACAGAGTCCTCACCAACCCCGTCCTCTCAGAAGTGACCCTGTAGCTCCCCATGCCACCCCCAATAACTCCCTTCAGAAAACACTCAGGCTTTTCTTCACATCCCCTAATGGCTGACCCACTTCTATGCTGCTCTGATCCACCCCTTCCAGAAGCCCTGCCCGTGGCCCTGGGTGCGTGTCTCCCCACTGCGGGGCTCTGTCTACCTGTGTGCACCACCTCCCCACCTGCCCTGGCGTCACCTCCCTGGCAGGAACCTCCAACTCCCACCAGGCCTCAGTGTACCCCTAGTAGGGGCTTTGCCAGCAAATAGATGAGCAGGCTGAGTGATCTTATAAAAGATCCCGATAGACAAATAAGCATGAAACAGTTCTAAGATTCAATTTAAAAAAAAATCAAAGCAGTCCAAATTCCCAAAGTTGTGGATGACGCCTTTGGGCTCAGCACCTCCATTTTTCTCTCATTCATTCAACAGGAAGCTGGGGCCACCCTGGGCAACACAGAGATGGGTCTTAGCCAGAATCACCCTCTGGGTCCCGAAGGCTTCCCATGGGGCACCAGGAAGGTCACGAATAAGGCTGATTGCCAGGTGCGGTGGTGCACGCCTGTAATCCCAGAGGCTTAGGAGTGGAGGCAGGAGGATCGCAAGTTCGAGACCAGAGGCAGTCTGCGTAACTTAGGGAGACCCTGTCTCAAAAAATTAAAAAATGGGCTGAGGGTGCAGCTCAGTGGTCCAGCACTTGTAGAGCATGCAGGCGTGCGGTCCTGGGTTCAACCCCCAGTACCACAAAAAAAAAAAAAAAAAAAAAAAATAAGGCTGATGGTGTGTGATGGGGCACAGAGGAAATGTCTGGTCCTACCAACATGAGGAAACCAGGAAGGCTTCCCAGAGGAGGCGCAACCTTGAGCACTGGACAAAGCCAGCCAGATGGAAGAAGGATGGTGTTCTGCAGAGCGGAGGCAGAGGCTGCAGCCATGACAATGTGTGGATTTGCTCCCTGCCTCTGTGAACATGATCCTAACTAGTGAGCCGAGCCAGGTCATTAAGCTGATCGGAGCCTGGTGTTTACCCACTGCATCACTATTCCGCAGCCGCCCTTGGCAACACTCCCAGCCCTGCACCACCTGGCACTGGTGCCCAACTGAGTCCCAGAGTCTAAGCTCTGAGAAAAACAGCCCGCCCCTGCCACAGCCCCTGGATCCTGCCTAGCCTCCAGGGCCACTTGGCTTTCCAGTTGACCCCCTGATTCTGCCTCTCCCCCTCCCACCCGCTTCCCCAGAAGTCATCACTCTCTCCTCTCAAACTTTGGGAAACTTTGGTATCTTCCTCAGGGCGATCATTCTAGATAGCCAAGCACTTCTTCATCTGTTTGGTGGGAGGGAGGCAGTAAACTTACTGGATGCAAGTCTGGGCTCTGGAAGCACAACATCCAGGGAGAGGGGAGGAAAAAACTAGGAGGCTTCCTGGAGAAGGTGACCAGACTGGGTCCTGAAGGGTGAATAGGAGTTGTAAGGTGAAAGAAGGAGCAGGAAGGGAAACTCAGGCAGAAGGTTGGGGGCATGAAAAGAGTCAGCGTATTTGGATAACGATAGAAGTTGGGTAAGGTGGAAGTGTGGGGTGCCGAGGGGGAGGTGAGGGTAGTAGAAGAGCACATGGAATTTCGAGGTGTCAGATTAAGACGGACGGAGGATGCCGGGCGCGGTGGCGCACACCTGTAATCCTAGCGGCTCAGGAGGCAGAGGCAAGAGGATCGCAATTTTGAGACCACAGGCAGTTTGCGTAATTTAGTGAGACCCTCTCTCAAAAAAAGTACAAAATGAGCTGAGGGTGCAGCTCAGTGTTCCAGCACTTGCAGAGCACGCAAGTGTGAGGCCCCGGGTTCAACTCCCAGCACCACACATGTTGTTGTTGTTGTTGTTGTTAGGTGCTATCGAGTCGGTATCCGACTCATAGCGACCCTCTGTACAACAGGGGAAACACTATTGTCAGTGCTTCTCTGCTGTGCATAGGGTTTTCAATGGCAGATTGACTTTTGGGAGGGGGTTGCCAGGTCCTTCTCCCAAGCACCACACATACACACACAAAAAAAAAGATGGACAGAGGATATGGTCCTCCCCACGCCCTAGCATGAGTGCACCTCAGGGTCCCCAGAGCAGTCGGCTGCCCAACCACCTGGACGGCACCATACCTTCAGCCTGCACCGGCCGCCAAAATCAATCGCCCCGTCCAAAGAGCTTTCTAACGGAGCTAATGGTGAGGCGGGGGCCTCGGCCCTGCCCAGCTTAGCCCTCCTTCCTGGAGCTCAAGTCTGTGATCCTATCAGCCCTGATCTTTTTTTTTCCCCATTCATTTATTCACTCACTGGATCATTATCCTCCAGCCCTTCCGACATGTCAGACAGGCCGTCCATTTAATTTCGTAAAACTAAACAGCATGCTCTGCTCTCCCAGGATGCACTCAGAGCATGATCTGTTCTGCGGAATGTTTTTCAGAGCAGTGAAAAATTTAATTTTTCCCCCCAGCATCAAGAAGTGTCAAACATAATTTATGCCTGGACATAATTCATCCCTAAAGATAAATATTGAAACCCAAGAGAGGAGAGACTGGCTGCAGAATTTCCAGGGGCCGGGCGGGGGGGTGGGTAGGAGAGGGGGTCCCCACTGGTCCCACCACTGAAGGGGTGAAAGAGTGTAAACGAAACACAAGTAAAGTAGCTAACCCCGGGTCTCATCTCCTTCTCCTAGAACTGCCCCGGTTTTTTTTTTCTTTTTTCTTTTTTTTAACAGGCCTCTTTTGTGTCTGTTGGAGGGTTGCTCTGTCTTGCATAAAATCTCGTGCAATAGAAGTCCTCAATTAAAGTCACCTGCTGGTCTTTGTCAGCTGAGTTTGATGCTGTCAAATCATGCAGAGCTCCTTAAGCCAATACAAGTCATTAAGAAGGAGGTGAATTAGAGACCCGCCATGGCAGGCAGGAGCCATCCAGAATCAATTGATATCTTCCTCCGCTGGAGGCAGGGCCAGGGGGAGTCCACTCCCCACTGCTGCATCCTCCTCCTCCGCAGGGGCCTCCACCCCTGGATCCAATTAGGCTGCAGCTCGGCAGGTCTGAGGGTGCGCTGAAAGGCCATCAGTAGGCGAGCCCATTAATAACTCGCCAGGGCCCTGCGTATTGTAATTGTCAGGCCGCAATTTACAGTAATCCTCCGATGCAAAAGCCTAAATCGCTGCAGCTGATTGGAAATTCATACGCCCATTTGAAAGAGAAAAACACAAGCTGCATGGGTTAAAAGGCCAGGGCGTGCGAGTGTGTGTGTTGAGTGACAGACATTTTAGTACTAGCCTGGGACCATATTTTAAAAGGTCACTGAAAACTCTTGGCTTGGGCCCTCTGACAAACAATGAACGTTCCATATATTTATTTGCCATCTCTTTGTTTTTACAGCAAGCAGAATAAATGAGTTAAATGACGTTGTGCGGGCCTGCATATTGTCAGCACAGGTTATAAGTCATTATTAAACTCCATCAAATCAAACCAAACCCGGTCAAGGCAATGAGACTAAAAGTTATTTGCATTCCTTCTGTCATAAAAAATCATATCCCCTTACTCAGGACTTTCGTTTCTTTATTAAATGCAGCCACAAGAGTATTTCAGGTCTGGCAATATAAGCTCAGGAAAACCTTCTCGGTATAACTCAGTGTAACAGCTTAGACCCCGATTCCACTAAAAAGTCCCAGTTGAGCATATCTGGGCACTCAATCAAGACATACATATTACTTTTAAATAAGATTAGCCTCTATATTTTGCTGCTTAAGTTAAAACTTTTCATGTCATTCTCTACTTTTATATAAACTCCAACATAATTCTGTTTTAGCAAAATACTTCAAACAAATTAAAAACCTCAAGTCGAACGTGTCCTTAACAAAAACTTAATGGCATCGCAATGTGTTTGCTGACGCTAACACACTCTTAACTAAGATGGATTTTCCCTCCACTTCCCTGCATTTGTAATCATGGCGGTTGCCTTTGGCTGCGATGGGAAAAGCAGTTATCTGTGCTCCAAATGCTATTTGACCAATAACTAAACCAGGGGCCCACGGCATCTGTTTAAAAAATTGCCCTCCCCTATCTGTCTGCGAGTGGGCTCTGCATTAATTGTGAATTGGAAAGTGATCAGCAAGGGGTGCTGGCGGGGAGGGGAGCCTCCAGTAAATAGGAAGGAGGAAGCAGTATGGGAAATGGGGTTGGGGGGGACCTCGGACTATAGTATCTTCCCAATCCTGAAGGATAGTCAAGAAGAAATGAACGCGTTGGTGGGAAGGGAGATGATGGGGGAGGAGGGTCATGAGACGGTTAAGGGGAAGTTAATGTGAGCAATGTACAATGAAATGCATGTATGGAAATGTCATAATGAGACCCATTATGTTGTACATTAAAAATTACTAATAAAAACATTTTTAAAAAAGAAGAAGAAATGAAGAAGCAAAGCAAGTGATCGGGTGGAACAGTCCTTCCTATTCCAAAAATGATGCCCATGGCCACTATGAAGCATGGGGATTGGAAAGGCAACTCCATGAAAAGTGGACTATAGATGATTTCCGAGCCTGTTCCCTGGGCCTTCGGATTGAAGGAAAGGAATCATTCATGGCACCTTCACTTTCCCGCTCAATGTGGTCCGTGGTATCGTGAGGCAGAAGCAGAAGTGCAGCACTGGTGACAATCCCCACATCTTCTTTCATCCAGGCACCTCCTGCCTGCCAGGGCATGCAGCACAGGGCACCGGGGGCTCCCCATTGCCGTCCCGGACTTCTAACCCATGACCTCACCAAGGTTGACAACAGCCTTCTGAGACAAGTGGGAACCAACATCCCTGTGGGCCGACCATCCGCAGGGAAGCTCACACAGGTTAATGGACCTCCAGGTATGGCAGGCAGAATTCTAAGATGGCCCCAGATCCCTGCTCCTCTGTGTGCATGCACTGCCTGATACCATCGCCTTCGGGGTGGGCCGGGCCTGGGAATATAACGGGGTCATTGCCATGGTGAACTACCTGCTGTTGCCAAGGTAAAAAGACTTTGCCAATGTATGGGCAGTCCCTCATCAGCTGTCTCTGAGTTCACTGAGATGGAGATTTTCCTAGGTGGCTGACCTGCCAGTAAGACCTCTTAGGAGCCCATCCAGGCCTTCCCTCAGAAAGAGGCAGGAAGTGGGAAGGAGCTTGTGTGAGGACCCGGAAGCAGTAGCTGCGATTCTGCAGCTATAAGGAAATGAATGATACCAACAGCCCTGTGAGCTTCAACCCCAGGGACACCTTGACCCCAGGCTTAGGAGCCCCTGGGAAACCCCCACCTAGGCTGTGTTGGCTCACGACTCACAGAAGGTGTGAGACAATGTGTGTGTGTTCTGAGCTGTTGAATGTGGTAGCCTATTGCATGTTGTTGTGGTTAGCTGCGACCGAGTCACGTCTGACTCATAGTGACCCTGTGTACAAAACGAAACACTGCCCGATTTTGTGCCAGGCACACGATCTTTTTTTATATTTAAACCCATTGTTGCAGACACTATGTCAATCCATCTAGTTGAGAGTCCTCCTTTTTTCATTGACCGGCCACTCTCCCAAACATGTCCTTCTCCAGGGATTGGTCCCTCTTGGCAACATGTCCAAAATACATGGGACGTGATCTAGCAATCCTTGCTTCCAAGGAGCACTCTGGTGGCACTTTTTCTAGGACAAATCTGTTGGTTCTTTTGGCAATCCATGGTATACTCAATATTTGTGTCCAGCGCCATGATTGAAAAGTATCAATTCTTCTCCTGTCTCCCGTATTCAATGTCCAGCTTTCAGAAGCATATGATGTGGCTGAAAATACCATGGCATGAGTCAACAGAAAACAAAAACACATGGCCGGTAATGAACTCAGGGCCTCTTGGCCACCAACTGAGCAAACCAACCCCACCATCCACACTGTGGCCGCTTCTCAGCCCTGCATCTGGGCTCCTTCCTAATACTGCCAGTCTAAGCATCACACGGGCTGGGATTTAGCTCAGTTGGTAGAACGCTGCTCTGCAGTCTCTGAGGTCTCGAGTTTGATTCCCAGCACCACAAAAACGGGAGAAAGATGTGGCAACCCACTCCCAAGGCAATCCCGAAACAATCAGCCATTGAAAACCCTATAAGGGTCTCTATGAGTCTGACTCGACAACACCTAACAACAAGCATCACACAGAGGCTTACTTTTAAGTTGCTTTCGCTCCGCCCTTCTTTTATCTTAAAAGATGTTCTCATAGACACTCAATCTACTTCTTGACTTGGCTATTATTGCATTTTCTACAAGCTTCCTTATAGTACAAATACCTTGTCTTTTTCAAGTGCCCTGACCAGCAGCACGCTTGACATCAGTATAAAATTTTCTTGTTAAGCCCATGAAAATTAGCACCTTATGAGAAAAGCTGTACCTTTAAAACCATCTGACTAAATATTTCATAATGCAACACACAGCAAATTCCTGCAGTAGAGTCTCTGGATTTACAACCATCAAATTATATTAAACTCGCAATATCAAGATTTATCCCCTATTAAATGGGGTCTCATTTTTGTAATAGCTCACATTTGATCCCAGAGGATCTCAAATACCTTCAGCCCGTCACCAGGGCGCCCTATCATAATTCATAACGAGGTTTTCAAAAACCTCATTGTAAAGCTGTGCGGCCACATTCGGGGAATGAGCTGGCTACCCAGGAGAGGGGGCAGGTCTGCACCGGGCTTTGTGGCTGGACAGAGAGCAAAACCAGCACCAGGATCCCAAGAACCCCAGGGGTCACGAGGCAGCCCTAGCAGTTTCCGGTCCCAGCAGTAAGCTCAGTAAAAGTAGAGCAGGCAGAATCAGGACAGCTCTGGCAGAAGCAGGAAGAGAGGAGAGGCACCCTGTGCAGCCTCTTGGGTACCTGGCCCATGGCAGGGGGCGCTGTTTCCACCAGTGGTTCTGCAACTTGGCTGTCCTCTCGGGTCATATGGGAAATGTCCTTAAAAAGACAGGAAAAGTTTCTATCTTAAACAGAACTGGAACCCAAAGACATATAGAAAAATATTACCAAGTAAAAGATAGAGAAGACTTAGATGGGGAGGGTGGGGGAGGGGAAGCATAGGGGAGGGTAAGGGGGAATCTATATGAATAATGTTCATCAAAATGCATATATGGAAATGTCACAATGAAAAGCATGTCAGAATGAATCACATTAAGGTGTACATTAAAAATTTCCAATAATAATAAAAAAAAGACAGATACTTGCCAGTGACCCAAAAGGCAGAAGCGGAAGGATCGCAAGTTCAAGGCCAGAGGCAGCCTGTGTGACTTAGCAAGACCCTGTCTGAAAATAAAAGTAAAGAATGGGCTGGTGTGCAGCTCAGTGGTACAGCACTTGAAAAAGCGTGCGTGAGGCCCTGGGTTCAATGCCCCAGTACTTCAAAAATAAACAAATAAAAATAATAATAATAATTATGATGATGATGATGATGATGACTTTATTTTATTTTATTATTTTTTTTGTGGTACTGGGGGTTGAACATAGGGCCTAGTGCTTGTATACTCTGCAAGTGCTGGACCGCTGAGCTGCACCCTCAGCCCATTTTTTTACTTTTTGAGACAGGGTCTCGCTAAGTTACACAGCCTGCCTCTGGTCTTGAGCTTGCGATCCTCCTGCCTCTGCCTCCCGAGCCGCTGGGATTATAGGCGTGCGCCACCACAGCCTGGCTAATTAATTTTTAAAGGCACATATCCCTGAGACTATGTTGTGATTCACAGGTGTGGTTGGACCCTGTTTTACATTTGAGGAACCTAGGATTTGGAGAGGGAAAAAAGTTGCTTAAGAAAATATAGTTTTAGTAGGGTGTGGTGGTGCGGTCCTGGAGTCCCAGCACTTGGGAGGCTGGAGCAGGAAGATTGTGAGTTCCAGACCAGCCTGGGCTACATAGTGAGATCCTGTCTCAAGCCCCCCCCCCCAAAAAAAAAGAAAGAAAGAAAGAAAGAGAGAGAGAGAAAAGGAAGGAAGGAGGGAAGGAAAGAAGGCAGGAAGGAAGGAATGGAAAGAGAAAGAGAAAGAAAGAAAGAGAGAGAGAGAGAGAGAAGAAGAAGAAAAGAAAGAAAGGAAGGAAGGAAGGAAGGGAAAGGAAAGGAAGAAAAAAAGGAAGGAAGGAAGGAAGAAAAAAGAAAGTGAGAGAAAGAGAGAAAGATGGGAAAGAAAATATAATTTTAAACTACAGCTCAGAAAAATAGCCCAGCCTCAGTTTTGCAAAATATGATTATCCACATTGAAATTTTAACTTTGGGTTAAAATGTCTGAGTTCATTTGGAAGATTGATAGTGATTGTATGCCTTAAATCATTCCTCAAAAACAGTCAGGTCTTTATGATATGAGTAAACGGTGTACCTGATACACCATTCCCTGGCCAGCTTCCCTGGCCCCTCATGTAAAGAATCCCATGGCCACATAGCCGGGCCCGGTGGTGCATGCCTGTAATCCCAGCGGCTCAGGAGGCAGAGGCAGGAGGATCGCAAGTTCGAGACCAGAGGCAGTCTGCGTAATTTAGTGAGACCCTGTCTCAAAAAGTAAAAAAAAAATGGGCTGGGGGGCGCAGCTCAGTGGTCCAGCACTTGCAGAGCATGCAAGCATGAGGCCCTGGGTTCAACCCCCAGTATGGGGGAAGAAAAAAAAAAAAAAAAAAAGAATCCCACGGCCTACTACCAA